>PISX010006294.1:0-64631 GCA_004024625.1 Mellivora capensis
TGGGGGACTAGGGGGGCAGAAAAAGAAGAAACGAAACAAGATGGGATTGGGAGGGAGACAAACCATAAGTGACTCTTAATCTCACAAAACAAACTGAGGGTTGCTGGGGGGAGGGGGCCGGGAAAGGTGGGTGGGGTAATGGACATTGGGGAGGGTATGTGCTATGGTTAGTGCTGTGAAGTGTGTAAACCTGGCGATTCACAGATATGTACCCCTGGGGATAAAAATATGTTTATAAAAAATAAAAATTAAAAAAAAAAAAAAAGAAGAAGAGGGAGAGAGAGTCTGAAGCAGACTTCACACTGAGTGCAGAGCTCAGCCTGGGGCTCAATCCCAGGACCTTGAGATCATGACCTGAGCAGAAACCAAGAGTCTGACGCTTAACCTACTGAGCCACCCAGGAGCCCCTAAAGGCTTCTTTCTTGCAGTAGCCTGCTCTTGATTTCTGAATGCTTTATCTTCTTCAAACTCTGCAGATACAATTACACTTCTTAAAAATTTCCCTTCTATTTTCTGAATTAAAGCTGATCTCTTTATTCACCCAATTTTTCTCTTTTATGGAATTGGCTTTTCTTCGGGGTTGGATGATCCTTGTTTGTACAGTTCCTTGCTGTTCAGAGCTGTCTGCCTAATGAGGCCTCTCCCATGAAGAGGACAGGCTGCCTGCTGTGTTGATTGGACTAAGTGTGGGCTTTCCCAGAGGGTGCCTGAGTGTGGAGCAGGCTGGGGAACCCAGAGGGGCAAAATAAAGCGGGCTTCAGTTGGGGGATATTGCCTTTCAGTATATTTTACTCCTGGATGGAGCTGCCTTTTTTTTTTTTTTTCTCTAGGAATCTAATGGGGATGATGGCTAGAGTTACCAGATGATTTATTTTAATATGGTCTCAGACTCAAACCCACACCTGGATCCTTCCCAGGCAGAACACCTATTGTCTTCAGGGATCAATGCTCAGGTTTTATTCTGGGGGCAAAAGTTGCCACCAGATGTAAGGTGTTGTAGGAGGGGGTGAGGCCTCACCGCCTCAAGGGTTTAGAATACAGTTTAAAAATAATAAATACCCTGATGATGACTAAAATTTCCTCAACAGAATCTGAGGGCCTAGTGAAATGACTGATGCTTATAATTAGAACCATCATGATTCATTGCTTACAGTTTATATTATGTTGGGAACTTTTTGTTTAAGAAGTTAGAGTAGTGTGTATTTTCTTTAAGAAAATTTTGTGATCTCAGTTAAAATGTATAACTTTAAAGGGGTGAGCTCTATTTATTTGGGAGATATACTAATAATAATGTCAGATAAATGAAGCATTAATCTGACTACAGATGTGTGTGTGTGTGTGTGTGTGTGTGTGTACATGAATGAGCTATAGTTAACTTGGCTTCATTTGGCTTGGTCAACAGTCAGGCCTACTCTTCAATTACCTGTTAGGTGCTCAGCTCTGAGCTAAGTGCTGTGACTAATTTCTAAGAAAGAAAAGGGAGACAAGAGGCCCCAGGCCATACGTTTTTCATAATCTCGTAGCTCATTCATTATTCAGAGTTATGTTTATATTTTTATGATGAACTTCTTAGCCTGAAAAAGGTTCTTTGTCTTAATGAGATATTCGAGATATTTACACATGTTTGAGAAGTAAGTGTATAATTTGATTAAAACTAAGGAATCATCACTATTCCAAATATATGATTCTAATTATCAGTAGAAATGTAGGCATGACCCTAATTAATTAAATTTCCAATTACTCGTCCCTTGTTTAACACCATTAGTCTAAAAAAACTCTTTATAACATGTAAACATATGTATAGCATAAATTATTCTATGTCTTCATTGTGGATAGGCTTGTGTGTGTGTGTGAGTGTGTGTGCTTAAGTACGTACATATATTGTTTTTTACAGAGAAGAGGCTCAATGTAATGCACTGATCAGGTGAATCATATAACCATAAGGAATATATGGATTTATAAAACTTCTTGAGGATTTATTGATAGATTCTATGATTCAAGCTTTGGTCCCATCTTAAGAATGGGTATTTCCCCTAATACATCTTAATACATCTAGAGACAGAGGCACACACACAGGAGCAGAAGCAGCGGAGCCACTGCTACCCCTAGGCTGAGTGGGGGAGGAGAGAAGTGAGGAAAGGTTATCAGAACCAGAAAGGAGGAGATTTCTGGGAGAGAGAGAGAATGATGGGCTTGGTAGCCCAGGGTAACCTCACAGGGAGGGAACCGAGCAAATAAACTTCCTAGGTTACCTAGACTAAATAGAATAAGGATCCAGAGCCCACTCTCCTCATCCTGTCTTGGTCCCTGTCAGAGTTCCCCACTGACCCCTTGGGAAGTAGAAGATCCAGAAGTCCATTGGTTGGGTTTATACAGACATTAAGTCTCTGGGGCCAGAAAGCAAGGTAGGATGGACATGGAGGGACAGAAGCACATTCACAGTTTGTGTGCGTGCGTGTGTGTGTGTGTACAAGGAGATGTGTATATGTGGGGAGGAGCCATGCCCAGTTACACATGTATCAGAGGTGATCTTCCAAGACTGAGGCTTAGTTTGGCACTATATTCAAAGGAAGTAAACAAGGGAAACTCCACTGGATCCATAAAGATCTCAAATATTGTAAATGTCTTACAGATAAGGAATACAATGTAGGACTCTTCAAAAGGTAGTGGGGGACAGGACCTTACAAATCTTTATTCTTCCATTTTCCAGATGGTGAGGAGGCCCAGAATGATAAATTGGCATCTGTGGGTCTGTGCCAAGTAGAAGCCATCCTAGATGAGGGCCCAGGCCTCCTGGATCCCTAACTTTCCTTCTTTCCATCCCACACAGTTGCCATTCCTCTCTAAGTTCTGTCGAGTGGCCAGTGCATTGGATCCCATGAAATATGGATAGTTGGCCTTTGAAGACACCCAGCCCATATGCTCCTTTCTCTGACTTTATTCTCTGCCAGTCTTGAGCCAGGTTACGGTGCTTTGTATGTAACCCTACCAAGCCAATCCACAGAGCATCCCTGAAGAACACAGATTTTACCGGAAATTAGAGGGCAGGCAATAAAAATCTGTATTCGACCTCTATGATCTTCCCCAAAGTTACTCTTGGCTATGCATTCTCCCCTTCTCCTGAACCTCCCAGATCTACTTCTACTTCCTTTTCTCTCAGCTCTTCTTTCTCTCTTTCTCTATCTCTCGGTCTCAGTCACACACATACACACACACACACACACACACAACCTGCCCCAATCCACTTTCTCGATATTTTTCAAACTGTGGGTTAGTTATAAACCAAGAGTGGGTTGTGAAATCAATTTAGTGGGTGAGATCAACTATTTTTTAAAAAATGAAATAAAAATTTTAAAAAGTGAAATAAAAAGTGTGTGTGCTGGGAGGAGTTGCAGTGTACAACGCATTTCTTATTATGAGTCATAGTGAGAAAAGATCAGAAAATGTTGTCTTTGGTCATATTGCCATCGATACGTGAAAGCCCATTATTCTGAGAATGATAGCGCCGGGCTCAATTTACCAAAGATCCTCTAGTTTCTAGGATTCACTCTCTCTAGGAGAGGTGGAGGAGGCAGAAATGACAAATAACAAATAATATTTTCCTGTCACATATGTAAATGAGCCCATCAGTTAATGAGCAGCAACTGAATTTTTTAGGTTGTTATTGAAGGGGCCGTAGAGAGGTTCTCTGTCCCCGAAGAGTAAGGGGATAGAGATCTGTACCAACCTCCATGATGAGTAAATAGGGAGTAGGGGGTCAGGGGCTGATCAGAGTGGGAGGGAGCATCTGAGGAGCATCCCAGAGGGAAGACCAAGCCACATAGCTGTATTCCTCTTGGATATGGAATAAGAGCTCCGACGGTTGTTTAACTCAGGTAATGGCCGCCCTCACCAGGCTGGAGGTGCTGTGGATATCCAGGAGTATCAGTTGAGTTAGACAAGCTTTGCCTTCTTTACATTTCTTAACATGAGCTGACCTTCAGTGCTGAGTCTTTTACTTCAGGAAACGATTCTATAATGGCAGAAGAAGGCAGAGAAGATGGGTTTAAAGGTGGAGGAATCCCTCTAAAGCCCAAGACACCAAAAAGGGAACTACGGAGCTGGCTGGGACTCCCAGGAAGGCGTTCTTCGTGTCACTTATATATGTTCTCAGGCTTTTTAAAGAACCAAGTTCTGATTTCTGAATGTCCAAATTGTTCGAGCATGAGTCCATGCCTATATACTTTCAAGACACAAACTATCTCCAAATGTCCCTCAGATGCTTCTGACAGTCTGGCAGGAGGCTGTGCTCTGAGCAAACCCTCCAGTGTTATCTTATCATCTTGCTTCTGGCTCAGTGCAGAGCACTCTGACATTGCCTTTCCGCTCTCTTCTCTGGGGTATCTGCTGTTGATGACCCAGCGGCACCAGCAGGTTGAGGTGCTGCTCACCTCGAGTTAACTGGAACATGGAAACTTGTTCTTGATCTTTACTAGAATTACTGAAAATCCAGACATACCTTCTCGAACCTGTTGGGCTTCATAACTGCTGCCCTGCCTCCTGGCTGCCTAGAAATGGGCCACTTCTCTACACTGTCATTGTGACTAGCTCTTTCCATTGTCTCAGGGACAACTGATTTTCACCAATAGAATGTATCCAGTCTATCTAAGTTTTAGAGTCTGGGTCCAGTGAACTCTAGTCTCCAAAAGAAACAAGAAAACCTACCTTCCAGTCCAAAGAGTGTCCCTCATTTCTTCCATTATTCTAACTTCTTTCCAGTTAGAGTGGCAGGTCTTCTTGGGAAAACACACTAAAATGGATAATAACAGAATAGTACTATATTGGTGTACTTCACGAAGTCTGAGTTATCTTGTCTTATCCATTGTCACCTTGGTAAGACATTCTAGAAATGGTCATGCATTACTCACTGAATGGCTGAAGTTGCCTGCAAAATGACTTTACTAGGTACCATCCCTCTGCATTCCTCCTCATTCCATTCCCCTTTTCACCCCTTCATTTTCTTCTTCTGCTTTGCAAACTATGAATATCGTTCCTCTTCTCTATTTGACTAGGTCCACAAAGCCACAAAGTCTTGTTGATATAGACTCATTCAACACATATATTTTTGGACATTTATTGTGCCCTAGTTAATGCTGCCAGACTACACAGTTTGCTCCTTCAGCAGAGAGAATTCATACGCCATTGTCCCATGCATGCAATGGCCCATGTCTGGAAGCCATCCAGAGGGAAACAAACAGGGAGGAAGATCAGAGTCTCTACGCCTGTGAGATTTGTCTTCTTCCAAGTGACAGGAATAAAATCCATCTGGGCAAGGTGTCTTAGCTACAGTAAACCAGAAGTAGCATATTCATGTAGATTTTATGGGATTCCAGACTGAACCCATGAATGAGTGTTTATTTTTAATCCCCCTCACAAGGGTCATTTTAATTAAAGTCTTAAGTTAAAGGGAGTTGGTGAATTTATCAGCCTAACATCTGACCTAATGTATCTTCTGTTTCTTTGCAGGGCCATGAAATTCTTCATGCTCTGGGAGTTTTGTTTTCCTGTACCCTTTGACATAGAGCTTTCATTGAGAAAGGGGACATGAACAAAGAAATGGTGCCTTGAATAGCCCCACCCCAGGGGGAGAAGCTTGTGAACTGGGGAAGCACCCTGGGTGGGTCAAGGAGCTGTCATTTAGCTGACAAGAGGATAACTGTAAAGCATAGAGGTAAACGGAATTCCAAGGGAGGGGGAAAGAGTTGCCAGAAAACTGTCTTTTCCAAGTGCATCCTGTTTTCTAGTTTGACTAGTCTAAAATTCGATCCTGGACCAGCAATTGCCCAGCCCAAACCTTTGCCTCTCTGTCCATCAGCGAAGGGAGAGTTGAAAATCACCCGGGGGAGAAAGGTTGTTGGGAATAATGAGAAAGCATTGGGACAGATTTGGTCCAAACTTCACGATTTCTGAGTTTCAAGCTGAATTCAAATCTTTTGGGGCTCAGCTTTTTTTCTCTTGGCAAACCACAACATCCTTTTTCTAAGAAAGGAGCTTTAAGAAAGACTTCTTGGCCATCAAATAGCTGTTAGAAAACAACATTTTGATGAGTTAAGTGTAAATGAATCAGAAACATGTGGATTAGATTTACCTCAAAGTCCGTGTGGGTTTGCAGGGAAAGGAGGAAAAGGCTTAGGCAGAATCACACTTGGTGTTTTGCTGAAGCTTATGTGAATGAAAAATAGGTTTGAGGGGTTATCAACTGCCAACACTAGGAGGTTGTGGTTGGTCCCATGTGTATTATTGTCATTGTGGTTGTTATTATTATTGATTGTGTATGTGGGCATTTATTTTGTAGTGTTTCTTTTTCTTTTTTATGCTTGTTGCTCAGACCCTGTCTTTGAAGTGAACTGCCCAAAGGCGGAAGGGTCAGTGGCTAGACTGGGCTTAGGACACAGAACTTACCCTTGCTTTACCACTGAGTGTTGCTTTGTCTCTCCAAACATATTGGAAGAGAATGTATATAAAAAAAAAGTCCCTACATTGTTTAAAAAGGGGTTTGTTTAGCTATTATAGGAGGCTTTTCAATCTGAAAACTACTTACCTTCCATGACTCAAGAAACCTACTGGCTTCCCAAAGTAGTACGGAAGTAAAAGGAAATTTCGAGGGAGAAGAGGTATATTGATGGAAAGATTAAGTAATGTAGAAATGGTTATACAAAATGGTCTTTGATATTTGTTCCATTCTCTCTCCAATCTCCACCAAATCTCCAAACCCTTCATTCACCACAAAATCTCCAAACCCTCCTACATCTCTGCCCTGAGTCCTTTCTGTCTTTCAATGGGGAAACTTTTTCACTCCAGCAAAGGCCAAACAATCCCTCTACTTGTGCTCTAGACCTGCTCTATCCAATATGGTAGCCACCAGCCACAAGGTGCTATTGAGTGTTGGAAATGAATCGAGTCTGAATTGAAGTGTACTCTAAGTTTAAAATACTTAGTAAGAAAAAGGAATATAAAGTATCTTTTTAATAAGTGCATGTTGAAATCATAATATTTTGAATATGCTGTATGAAACAAAATATATTATTGAAATTAATTTTACTTCTTTCCCTTTTATAATTTCTAACGTGGTTACTAGGAAATTTAAAGTTATACATGAAGCTTGTATTATGCTCTAGACCTAACAGTCCCTAGGGACTCAGGGATATTATTCTTCTAATAATCTCATTTCTCTTCTATATCTTCAACTTTTTTCCCTTGTCTGGATCATTCTGTTAGTTTCCCACTTGTATGAATGGCTCTCCTTTGATACTAAAACCCTCCTCTGATACTATCACCCTCACTAGGTCCTACCCTATCCCATTTTACCATTGTAGTCAAGCTTCTTGGAAGTCTATACGGTCTGCCTGCACTTCCCCATCAGCCAACCCCAATCTGTCTTCTCCTACCACTAGCCCAAATTTGCTCTTGCTAAAGCCACATAGGGCCTCCATGGTGTAGAAGCCAAAGGGCAGGGCACCTGGGTGGCTCAGTGGGTTAAGCCGCTGCTTTCGGCTCAGGTCATGATCCCAGGGTCCTGGGATCAAGTCCCGCATCGGGCTCTCTGCTCAGCAGGGAGCCTGCTTCCCTCTCTCTCTCTCTGCCTGCCTCTCTGTCTACTGTGATCTCTCTCTCTGTCAAATAAATAAATAAATTTAAAAAAAATAAATAAATAAATAAAAAATAAAAAACAAATTCTTTTAGAAGCCAAAGGGCACATCGTTCCTGATCATCTCTACCGTGCTTGACTGGTCACTCCCTGCATCCCAAGACTCTCTTTTCTTGGCCTTTTCCTAGATGCCTGCATTCCCTATTCTCTCTGGCCATTCCTACTCACTTTCTCTTAGATCTTTCATACTATCTCCAAATGCTGGAGTGCCTCAGTCCTCTTCCCACCCTGTATATTCTTTCCCTAGACAACTTGCTCCATTTTCATGATTTTAAATACCATTTATGCTGACAACCCCCAGTCTCAAGGCATCTGCTGCACACCTAGAATACCCCAACTTCTCTTCTGTACTTCAACCACACACCTAAGGGCATACAGGACTCTTTGCTTAGGCATCTCTCAGGCATCTCAAACTTATCATGTCCAAAAAGGAACTCTTAGGCATCTTCTCCAAGTTTTGTTCTTGGGCACTCTTTTCCATCTCAGTGAGACATTGCTACCCACTCAAGTCCCCCTGTCAGAAATCTGGGAGTTATCCTCAATTCCTACTCCCTCTTCCACATACAAATATCACCAAGTGTTCTCAATTATACCTCAGAGAATGTTTCTCATATCCATTGGGTTCTCTCCATAAGCCTGATCCACAGGGCACAGCCTTTCTCCTAGATTACCACATTATCTCTGAGCTGGTTTCAGCAGGTGGTGTCAGAACCAGAGATGACGTTTAAGTTACCTTTAAGCCACTATCACAATGATGAGAAGGAATCAGGCATAAGGATATCAGAAGAAAGAGCATCCTAGGCAGTGAAAAGTGCAAAGGCCGGGGGGTGGGAATGAGCATGGTGTATTTGAGGAACAGAAAGCAGGCCAGGAAGTTTGGAGTAATTGGAGAGAAAGAGCCTGCCTTGGGGGCCAACGGCTACTGTGTGACAAGTGGATGAAAAGGGAGCTCAGATGGAAGGCTCGACAAGTGTTGGGAGCCTCTGTGCTAAGTCGGTGGCTTGAGCTAAATTATGCTAATGGAGAGGAAGAGAAGTGGATTTATTTGAGATGTGCCGTGGAAGTAGAACCAGCAAAATTAGCCAGTGGGTTGAAAGCAAGAGAAAGGCAGGACTCCTTTTCTGAGATGGTGAATACTCAAGGATTTGTATTGGAGCCAGGGAAGCTATGAATATGCTAACCTGAAGTTCAGAAAAGAAGTCAGAAGTGTATTTTAGAGTCATCAGTGTACAGATGGCATGTAAGGTCACGGGGATACATGAGAAGTTCTAAAGAAGATAGACCAAGAGAAATGAGAAGAGGGCTCATTGCAGATAAGTACTTGGAGAAGAGGAACCAGCAAAGGGAGTGAGAAGGAGCGGCCATGGGGGTGGGAGGAACACCAGGGGAGTGTGGTCTTCCCAGAATCTTGGAGGAAACTGTCTTAGGAAGGTGGGAGCAATCCCCAGCATCAGATGCTGCTACAAAGGTGATGAGAATGAAACCACAAAATTGTCTGTTAAATCTGGCTCCATGGGGAAGGTTGATGGTAACTGATAAGAAAAGTTTGAGTAGAGGAGGGGAACTTTTTAAATGCTTTTAGGAAATTTGTTTTGGGGGCCCCTGGGTGGCCCAGCGGGTTAAGCATCTGCCTTCGGCTCAGGTCATGATCTCAGAGTCCTGGGATCAAGTCCCACATCAGACTCCCTGGTTAGTGCAGAAGCCTGCTTCTCCCTTTCCCTCTGTAGCTCCCCCTGCTTGTGCTCTCTGTCTGTCAAATAAATCAATAAAAGTTTTTAAAAATTTTGTTTTTAAGGAATAGCCAAGATATGGGGGCCAAGAGAAGCCCTTTTTGCAGACGAGTGATGGTAGAGCTTGTTTACTCATTGATGGGAATGGTCCAGAGGAGACAGAGAGATAAACAAAGCAGGACAGTAAGACCCAGGTTTGAGCTCCTCTAAAACCAGTGCTTTTAACATCCGTTTGCAGAGTGACAGTCCTCATGGTCATTGCCTACTCCTCTTCCTTCTTAAGATCAGCTTGGAGGTTGTGCCTTGATTCCTTCTGGTCAGGGGAGTCTCTTTGTGTGTCCCCTTGCCTGGACATCCAGGGGCTCTCCTGCGACAAGTGTCTACCAGAGTTCCCCAGGACTGAGCAAGACGCTTTGGTCTGATAGAATATATTCCAGGAACAGGGCTCAGAACCTGCATCTTTCCCTTTGAACACAATATAAATGCTACTGTGGACCTCAGAGGTTAATTCATTACAACCAAGCAATTAAATCTAGGGACTGTTTGGAAGATAAAACGCAGCAAATAATAACCCGTTTGGAAAACTCAGCCATGATGGATTTCTATAATTTCCTCTAACTTCACAGAGCCACATCTAGTGACCCGAGGCGGGATGGTGTGACTGCCTGGTGGTGTCAGAAATGCGAGGGGGAGATTATTTTTATTAAACAAGTTACTTCTGAAAGCGTTGGCCTCTTGCTTCCCCTTTCTCTCTCAAGAAGGTCATTTGCCAGCTGGTAATGCATTTAACCCTTCCGCATACAGCCAACCTCATGTTAGCCAGGGGGATCATTTTACAAAGGGAAGAGATCTAAACTGCTTTTTCTCCCAGCTAGTATTCTCCGTTTTGAACTTGGACTGCTTCCCCTCCACTGTTAACACACCTATGCTGGTCTCATTGCTGCACTTGCCCACCCTCCTCGGGCGGATTTTGTATAAATTATTGAGAAATAAGATGCTTGGCTTGTCCTCTTCTGCATTACACAGCTTCACCCATGAGAAAAGAACAGCCGGGCTGGAGCTGGGATCAAAACCCTAGATTTGAATTATTTGGGGGCTCTTTTCTCTGCACCCCTCTCTATCCGACAAAGCATGTAGCCATCCCGAACTGTCTGTTCCACAGACATTCCTGGGCGCCCACTTTTCTCATGACACCACCCTGGGCACCGTGGAGCAGATCAATATTTCATCACGCAGCCCCCGCCCTCTAGGACCTTGTCCCTGCTCTGTTTCAGCAGGGAGCACAATGAGGCTGCTGACACAGTCATTTTAGGAGATGGTTTTCTCCGAGCCAAATTGCCCTGTCTCATTAATGACAGGCTCAATTTCCATCAGGTTCCTTGCTGGGTCTTGCAAGACGTCCAAGAGGGAGCTTCCTTCCAGCGCAAACTCTAATTCTCTGTAGATAGGTGTTGGCATCCGCCACTCGGAAACATAAGCTAATTTTAAGAAAAAGCAAACACAAATATAACAGTGATCAGGAGAGCAGCCACAACTGCCTGAGCCATTTTTTCCTTCAGTGGAGGCATTAGCCTGTTAAGTAATTTGCTCCGCCGCTTTTTCCACAAAGGATTTAAGGAGACGATTGTCCAGTTCAGAGCAATAACGGTTTCAGGTGAGCAATAACGGTTTCAGGTTTGCAATCAGGAGCCGAGTTCAAGCCCCAGCTCAGATTATTTGCACCCTGCCCCTTTTTAGCCTGGAGGGCCCAGATGTCATTAAATCATTTGTTCTACCTACTTCTCAAGGGCTGGTGGGAGGTTGAAATGAGATAGTAATAATATACATGAAAGGACTTCGTTAAGGAGTAAAGTGCTGTGCACATGGTGGTTATTATTTCGGGAACCAAAGTTAAGGAGAGATAAAAATCTTAATCGGACAGGAATTTTTCTACAGAGCTAGTTGGCAGGTCTTCTCTTTCTCATTTCTTCTCTGTTTGCATCTCAGAGAATTAGCAACCAGATAGGAAGGAAATGCCATTATTAGAATATAGGCTGTCTGGGTGGCAGCAAGGTTTTAACTGAGGCATTTTTTAGTGGTGTGGTTTCCAGGACTCTGATTTGCATACCTGCCACTGTCTAGCCCACTGATGACAAAAATATACCCAAGTGACATATATCATGCTGCGGTTTGCTGGGACATCTTCGATTTTTACCTTGAAGCTCATTCTTTTGGGTGGAGGCACTGACTCGAGAGAGATGATTCAGAATAGCGCTCAGCCCAAAGGTCTGTAGAGAGTCTGGACGCCAGAGGACCACACGTGGCCCCTGCCACCACCAGCTGAATTGTCCATCCTGTGGGGATCTGATAGGACCTAGCAAGCGGGTCATTGGGCCGTATTTTGTATTTCATGAAATCCGTGTTAGACACATCTTATTTGAAAATTAAAGCATGTCTATGTCTATGATGAAGAGGAGAAGGGAGTTGGGGGAATCGGAGGGGGAGACAAACCATGAGAGACTGTGGACTCTGAGGAACAAACTGAGAGTTTTGGAGGGGTTTGGAGGGGTTTGGAGGGGGTGGGGGGATGGATGAGCCAGGTGATGGGTATTATGGAGGGCACGTATTGCATGGAGCACTGGGTGTGGTGCATAAACAATGAATTCTGGAACACTGAAAAGAAATTTTTAAAAGTACATAAAAAAATTTTTTAAATGTCTCTGTGTCTCCATACATACACGCATCCATTTATCTATTGTTCCTCTTCAATCTCTAATCTGTTCTCTTTGTTTGTTTGTTTATTCACCAACTGGTGTTGACCAGTTGTTTGCTCACCCATTGGTGGTTCATCAATGCTCTCTTAAAAAGAAAAAAAATGTTTTGCAAAGAGCAGGACCATGGAAGGTTCATCCTTTAGGAGGATGACTTGGGGTGTTAATAAAAAATGTCAATTCCCATCTTTGAGACATAACAAATAAGACTACCTAAAGGTGGGGGGATCCAGGAATCTGCATCTTCAACAGGCTTCCCTGGAAGACATCAAGCACACTCAAGTTTGAAAATTCTTCTTGAAATATTGTCCATATGGGTTTGGTAGCTTTTTGCCATTTCCCTTGGGTTGGAAGTTCCTGGACTAGCACTCCTGATTTCATTTAGGGCAGCTGGACCAGCGCTTATTAGCTCTACATTCATCTTCAGCCTTGGTGGACCCTTAACCAATTTTGAGTTTATTCTTCTTGGCCTAAAGATCATTCTTTTTCCCAGAGAGAACAAAAGCAAAGCAGGAGTCAGAGAGCTCTGCTTTCATTATACCATCCTTCAAATACACAGCACTGAAACCAGTCCCAAGACCTCTCTCTGGGTAGTTAGTCTGTGCCTGCCACAAAAAGATCTCTTCTGACACTGGGGACACGAGTGTCGTCCCTTGCGGCCCTCATCATGGATCAGGGTGACTATTCTGATTTATTCGAAGTCTCCCAGACTTAGCATTCAAAGTTCCATGTCCTGGGAAGCCAGAACAGCTAGTCATGCCATCAGGACCCTGACCTCCTTCACTCTCTTCTTCCAGTTTGGCCTAACTTGTATATCCAAGCTATGTACGTGCCTGATTTCATGTTCATCTTTGTCCCTGTTTCTTAAATATACTTCTGAGAGCTTCCTCTGCAAGAATACTGATTTATTTCAATGCATTTCTTCTCTTTCTTTTTTTTTTTTTAAACCAGGTGGTAATGTCAGTTGACTTCTGCCCAATGAAAGGAGGCTTGGCGCTTCCATGTAACACCCCCCCTCCCCCGCCCCGAGCATGAACTCAGAGCTGCTCCAGGAACGGCTGCGCTTTGGCCTCCTGCCTTTTTGCATGGAGTGACGCATCGGCTGGCTTGCTTTCCTTATCTATTAGAGTAGGGTCATCCTCTCGGTGTCTTAGGTCTTTTGTGTCATCCTTTTTGTCAAAGGTAAGATCTGTTTGGTTTAGGATTCACCTGAAAATAAGAACCCAAGTTTCAAGCCAACTAGGAATTAAAGAGGACTTTAACAAGCCACCAAGTGCTCCCAAGGATACCCAAATATCTCTAAGGTGATCCCATGCATTCTGCACTATCCCCCTCCCTGTACCACTTACCTTCGCACTCTGATATGGGCGGTGCTAACGTTCTTTTGGGAAGGGCTGAAACCACAAGGAGACTGTGTTGTCTGGAGTGAAGAGAGGGAATTTCTTGAGATCTGAATTAGTCATAGTCAGATTGCACACACTTATGACAGCCTTAAGACAGTACACGGTCTCCTCTGTGATTCCTTGTCTTCAAATGGATAATAAAGTTCTCAAACATTATTTCATTCCAGGCCAACTGTTAGTTTTCTTTAGTTACACTAGGCCCCCCACTATTAAAAAGGGGTACAGGAATCAGTACCCTCTATAGGTTTATTCATTTTATTTTATATTTAAAAACAAGTAAACCCCCTGAATAAACTGGCCGAATTGAAGCATTACCCTTTTACCCTCACTTGAGAGCAATAGAAAATTTTCCATCACAACAATCACTGCTTCTCCAGTCTTTTTGATATCTTCCCACCCCCATGAGATAGGTTTCCTGCCCAACCCTCAAGGCCATGAAATAATGCCTTCAAATTCTAGCATTGGCCAGGTGCTCTGCTCCTGGCACGTCCCATCACTAACATCTGGGTGGCAACCCCCACACGTTCAGCTGACCACAGCCTCCTCATCCTTCCTCCTGGCCTGATGCCATTGCACACATTTTCGCCAGCAGTCTGTCAGCAGCAGGCTTCCGAATTCTAAGAGCGCTATCTCCTGACTTGCGTTACTCAGCCTCTCTTTCAACAGTCCAGTTTGAAGACTCCCTCCACTGAGACTTGGGGACACCTGGGACAGCACAGTCTGTATCACCTTAACTTCTGTTCATTCATGCAGCAAACAAAAGGCCATCTTAGTTTGCAAGTATGGTCTGCCCTTTCTCTTCCAGCCAGGGACACCTTTAAATTCCACCTGGAAATGTTTAAGAAAACTAAAAACACTAAAAACCCTCCAGAGTGATTGGAATAAATCCTCGAATTAACCTATCAGGGTGGAACCAAAGAAAGAAAGGTGCTGCCTTTCAAAGTTATAGTCATGCCACTTCCTAGATGGTAGACAGAACTGCTATTAAGAATAGAGTTGTACTTTTTTTAAAAAAAGGAAACAATTTAATGAGGGTTTGAGTATGTATCATGATTTATTTACATGGATGCATTTGAATTAAAAGGAGGCATAAATAGCTTTGCGTAGTTTTTTTAATTTATTTATTTGTCAGAGAGAGAGAGAGAGCATGAGAGAGCGAGCACAGGCAGACAGAGGCAGAGAGAGAAGCAGGCTCCCTGCTGAGCAAGGAGCCCAATGTGGGACTCGATCCCAGGACGCTGGGATCATGACCTGAGCTGAAGGCAGCCGCTTAACCAACTGAGCCACCCAGGTGTCCCAGATTTGCTTATTTTTTATAAAAACTTTAGTGTCCTTTGGGCTAGCCCAAAGGCTCGCCATTAGGGAAAGGGAAGTGGCGGCAGGCAGAAGTTTGGTGGAGAAATGTGGTAAGAGAGGAACTCTGATTTGGGAAAGACCTGAGGCCATGTGGTGGCCATTCAAGCCCTCATGAAAGACTTGGAAAATCAACTTCATTAACATCAGTATCTAATGTCCAATTATATTCAACAATATCCAGCTTTCACTGTATCCTGTCCTCTGTTGTAATCCCCCTACGTTAGCTCCAAATGGTCAAAGCGTCTTCCACACAAGGCAATATTGGGTTTGCTTTGGGGAATAAAAAGAGGCTGTCCTGCACTTGGGAACAGTGGTGTAGATAAGAACACAGACTGAAATCAGAGATGATTGGGGAGAAACCAGAAACAACAGTTTAGGGCTCTTGGGTATAAGCAAACCCAGGAAAATTGTAAATACCTTATAGAAATCCCGAGAAATACTTGAGAGTCCCTGAATTCCCCACAGTTACAGAGGATAGAGGCCTAAGTTATTTTACTTGAATATTAGACAAGTTTGTAGAAGGTTGTAGACCTTGGGTCACTTGGGTTGTATTATTTATGAGAATAGTTCTTTCTCAAAAGCAGACAATCTAAAATCTTCAGGGAGGACAGCAAATCTCTCAACAGACTTTAATAAGCGCTATTGCCTGAATTCCAATCCACTGAAAATTTAATTTGTATAATAACTTTCTCATGTTTTGCTACTTTCCCCTGACATAATCACAGATACATAGTCCTGTTCACGATTCGTGGACAGCAATCCCACTTGTGAACATATATCAGTCACGTCTACTGTCATGGCTGTGAGGCAATCTCAGCCTTCTAAGGGCGGCAGGAGAGGGGAGCATGTCAGGAGGTGTAAAGCCAGTTCTAGGACTGGCCCCCGAGGAGAACGGCTAAGTGTCTTACAGTGTCCATGCCTGAACTTGAGTTGAATGCCTGTTGATGAAAACATCCGAGGGTGGGTGAGGCTCAGCAGCAAGAGTACTTGGAAGAGGTAAGGTTCTGTCTGGAGGGCAGGTGCCTTGTGCATCCAAGAACTTCTGTCCCTCAGAAGCAGAGCATCAGCCAGCAGGGAAGAAGATGGTGAATAATCCCCCCCGAATCTAGGGAAAGAGGCCTGGCTAGAGCTATGTGCCTGTTGAAATGAATTTGTCCAAGATCATGAAATCCTTGTACTTGACCTGCTGCTTACTATTGCCAAAAGTTCCTGAGGTACAGGTGCCAAGGGAACATGCTTTATTTCTAACTCTAATTTCTATGGGGCTTTGGCCCCATCTCTTATCTGGTATCATCCCCAAGGATGTAAAGAGTAATGACCCCATTTTTCTCCTCCAATCCAAGACCTAAAGTCAGATCTCTTGGGCCTCTTACCCATGGGCCTGTATATGGTTTTACTCTCACCAATCTGGTAGTGAGGATGCGTACCAAAAAAAGAACCCAGGAGAAAGAAAACACTGGCCACGTTCACAGCCTTGGAATCTCCTCCCAGCCATAAGTTCATTGCCTGGGACTGAGATATAACATTGTCCTGAGACCCCATGATTTCAGAACTCTTTCTGTTGGAAATGGGAGAGAGGTGAGGAGATTGGAGAAGTCGCCTGGAGAAGAGGGGAAACTTTGAGCTACTTCTAGGGGTCACAGGGTGTCACTAATGTTATGTGAGGGTAGAGACTCATGTGAGAGGGCTATGGTTCAGAGCTGGGCATTTGTGACCATGGAATTAATGGGATATGGGGGATTAATGACTGAGAGAATGAGGCTAATGTCAAAGGCTTGGAGTGAGGGGCACACAGAATTCTCACCTCGTTCCTACAAGCCACCAGTTAACACGACTAACTCCAAACAAATTCCAAACATGCCCATTAATTGGCACGGGGCTTCTAATTTACCTCCTGGCTTGATTAGGGCTGAGATGGGGCCAGAATGGGTTCCGGGTGGTAATGGAAAATGTTCAGGTCTTACAGAACGTGAGGCTAGGGCAGGAAGGAGAGATAAAGTCGTCACCTGTAAGATGCTGTGGAGCCCATCTTTCCCCACCAGCGAGACTGATGTTAGCCCTCTTTAGCTTTCCTGCTCAGGCAGGATTGGGGAAATAAACCTTGAGCTATTTTGCAATGACATCTCTGACACACCTGGGAGAGGGTCCTAGACAACAGCAGAAAATTTTCAGATGAACTGCTCATTGCAGACCCAGCCACGCCTTTGGCTAGCTGTCATCCAGTTATTCTGAAATATTATCTGAACATGTTAGTTACTTGTCTCCACGTATTGCATCTAAGACGTTTACAATATGTAACGATCCACTTGATGCTGACTCTAACAATCAGGAGGAGCATCGAGGCCAATTGAATGGATGCCACACCCAATCAGGATGGACACCATGGCCAACCAAAACGGAAGCTGACCATAGCAACTGAGACCCGCGAGGGTGCCCACTGGCTGAGGGGCAGCCCCGCTCCGACGAGTGCTTGCAGTAATTAATTCCAATAGGAGCCTTCTACTAGTGAGAATTTCAGAAAGAATGATGGGCTTGTTGAGTTTGTGGTTCTTTAAATCCTTGCAAGAGCTGCCTCGAGGCAAAGCGGTCTCCTTAGCACGGGGCATATGCAGGGAAACGTCTTCATGAGGGTGAGGCGGCAGCCAGAGCTTGGCCCCAGGCCACCTCTCTTCTGCTGAGAACTTGAAAGCAAACGTGTGTGGGGGGTGGAGGCAAAAAGATGCATGCCAAGATTTAGCCTGAATTCCCTCGAGAGGGTTCGGAGGCCGGTATGCACACTCACACACACGTGCCGACGCTCGCATGTGTGAGCTCATATGGCGTTCCGTGCCTGCTCGTGCTGGAGGCGTCCGAGGGAGCTGGGCCCAGGCAGAGCCCGCGGCTGGCAATGGCATTGTTCATTGTATCGTGAGTGACATGAAATCCACCGTTTGACAGCCAGCCCACATAGCTGTGGTGATGGGAAAGGCTCACTTTAGATCACGCATTCCACGGCTGTGCATGGATTAATATGGCTTTGAAAGGGCTTTTCTTTCTTTCTTTCAAATTTAATATGAGAGTATATGAGGAAGAACATGGTAGCAATTAGCTGCTGCCATGAATTTTATGAGCAGTTTGCTAGAAACCACATTAATGACTCCACGGGTAGTGCTGAGATCAGTTTTGCTGTGTTGTTTTTTCTCTCCATTCCCCCCACCCTACCAGCGCCTTTCCAGGTTAAAAAGGCCAATTCGAAGCTCCAGGATGGTATCAGGTGGGTGGGTCTGATGGCCAAGCTTCCCTTTTCCAAGACAGGTAGCCCATCTCTGCCTTGGATCCCATGCAGAGCCTGCTGGCTGGTTCCAGCCTTGTTTTGGAGCCTGGAACCAGCTGTACAGAGAGGAAAGAGTCTGGCCTTGGTTCTGACAGGTGGAGAGAAACCCCTATAAGAAGTGTCCACAGTGAAGTCATTACCAAAGAGAAATATAAAGATCCTGCATGTTTCTCAGTTTTAACAAGGGGAGCTAGAATAAAATGTGGGCATTAGCTAGGGGGAAAAAATGCAAGGGAACAGTCTTTATAAATTCTCAGGAGGCATGGGTGGAGAGGGTTTAAAAATATTGTACCTGAAGCCAAGGGAAAGAGTTGGTATTGTATACAGAGGCCAGATGCAAGAATCCAGCCTCTCCACACACCTTCTTGGGCTCGTGTGACGAAGCCAACTGAGGTCTGTGTTCAAAATCAACTTCAACTTCGGTTAAGTGTCTGCCTTCGGCTCAGGTCATGGTCCCGGGGTCCTGGGATCAAGCCCCTCGTCCAGGCTCTCTGCTCAGTGGGGAGCCTGCTTCTCCCTCTTCCTCTGCCCCTCCCCCTGCTTCTGTTCCTTCTCCCTCCCTGTCAAATAAATAAAATCTTAAAAAAAGAAAAGAAAGAAACTTCAAGTTTCGAGTCTTAAAAGAAACAAAAATAAGTCTGTTACCAAGTCACAAACCTTGACCAAGTCCTGAGAGAAGGACCTGGAAACAGAAAACAAGTTAGATGCAGAGTCAGCCACACTAGGCAATCTGCCGGCAGGAGCGGTAAACAAAACAACACAACAAGCAAAAAATGCCTCAGTCTGCCTGAGAGAAAAAGATACTAGGGTGGTGAGAACACAGCTTTTACTTCAGATTCTTTTCTAGGACATGAAAAGTTGGCAACAGAGAGCTCTGGAAGAAGTAGAAGTGAGCTGATAAACTGAGGCTCCTTCTGTGGCAGGGAGACAGGCCACCTGTGCAGGGGAGAGGCGCAGACGGCTGCCTCCTGAGAACAAGCAGCTGTGCCTCCCTCCCTGTGGGCCCAACTGAAAGTTGTGGCTTCATGTCCAGGAAAACGCCGGGCCTTTGACTCAAGCAGAGATTCAGGTTGAGCATGAACGAGGGGCCTAGGATCGATAATAAAACGGTACCTCATCAGCACATTTTTTTCACCTAAAATATTCAAGAGGACAGTGGTCCATTGCCGTGGCTTCATCTCAAGCGCTTTCACAGAGTGCCATCTTTGTGACCGACGGGAAGTAGAAAATTCACAAAAATAAATCTACGGTGGCTTGAATCTTTCATGCGAGGCACATCTGACTCTTGGCAGTTTGTTTGGAAGATGGAAACGATACCATCAAATATCGTTTGATAGAAACATGATTAAATAGTCTGTTTCCTGACATTTCCTGATGAAAACATTGTACTTTCAGTTCAGACATGAATATTTCAATAATCGAGAACTCGACTGTTAGTAAACTTGGCTCATTGAAAACATTCCCCATTTGAAGACTTTTTTGAACGCGGTTCAGCTTTTTCAGAGTGGGCCATCTTATAAAACTTTTGATGCCTCAGCTAAATATTGTCAGGCTTAAAAGAGGCTCCATAACAAGCATGTGCGTGAGAGTGAGAAGAGCATCATTGGTTTAAAACCTAGTCTGTGCGATGTAAATGTAAATGCAATTTAAAATATGGGACATCTGGGTGGCTCAGTTGGTTAAGCCTCTGCCTTCGGCTCAGGTCATGATCTCAGGGTCCTGGGATCCAGCCCCGAATCGGGCTCTCTGCTCAGCGGGGAGCCTGCTTCCCCCTCTATCTGCCTCTCCCCCAGCTCGTGCTCTCTCACACTCTTTCTCAAATAAATAAAATCTTTAAAAATAAATAAATAAAATAAAATATGATCAGTGCCGAAATGACCCTCTGCCTCCTCTCAAATAAAGTGAAATCAAACACAACGTCAGTGTTAACAGAAAAAAATAACTGGCACGGGGTGCCTGAGTTCTCATTTCGTTTTGTTTTTTAAACTATGCACATGCGTTATACAAACTGTTTTTGATGTCTTTCACAACAACAACAACAAAAAGTAAAAACTTAAGTTGGAAGCCAAACTTCCCTCCTCCACACACACACACACACACACACATACACAGTATTAATCAAATCCTCCTACAATGTCTAGTTCAGGCCTTGACCATCTGAGTGACAGAACGAGTCATGAAAATAAGGGCTGGAAATCTGCAGGTAGGAGGGAAGGCTGAGGGCATGGGCATCACTTAACCTGGAAAAGAGAAGGACCTGGTTGATTTAATCATGGTATCCCAGTTTCTGGAGGTTAGTATTAAGATGGTGTCCAGCTGTTTTTTATTTCTAGTGAAGACAGAAAAAACCCCAGGGGCTGGGATTGCAACAGGGGGAGAGATCAGGGTTAGAGCTAAAGAGGCAGGGCCTGGGAGAAGGGTGAAAGAACATTGGAGTGACCAACCCAAGGAAGATTATGAAACCCCCATCTTGGGAAGTCTGCAAAGAAGGTGATTTGTGCAGAGCTGTGCAGTGGAATGGGTTGGTTATCTGCCTGCTAGCGAGACAGCGAGGCCAGGCTGAGCTGAGGGGGTCTGCAGGCCAAGTTCCCCCCCCACTACACCCCCCCCACCCCCGTCACCATGACTCCGAGTGGCGTGATCAGCCTGCCGCCGGGAGCCCGGTACAAGGAGCCAGGAGCCTGGGGCCTTGTGGCAAAGCTTCTTGTCTGTGTGCTGGGGTAAGCTGACACTCCACGTTCCTTTCCACTCCAATGGCTCCAAAGTCATTTATGATCCTTCTGACTGCCAACTGCCACCTTGAAATAGGGCAAGTATTTGAAACAAAAATCCCCCAGGACCTACAGGCCCAGGGGGCACGTGCAGTGCTGGGGAGATGCCGTCACTGGGCACCTTACAGAGGCCACTGAGAACTGTTCGCCCAGTGGGAAGCCCCACAGACGAGAGATGTGGAAAGGAGACCATCCGGATATTAAACGTATCTCCTCTCTTTCTCTTTTTAAAATGTTTTTTGATGCAGAAGCTAAATTTTCTTGACGACCAGATTTCTCTCTCTCCCTCCTCTCTTTTGCTCCCATTTTTCTTCCTCTCTTGAGATCTTTCAAGCTTTCTACTTAAAAACAAAATATTTAAAGTATGACAATTAGTTCTCATGGATGCTGAGAGGCAAACCCAGAGAATGTGAAGAAGGCAATTTAATTTTTTGTTGTTGTTGTTAAAAAAATAAAAGCCTAGAGCTTTGCTTCACTTTGAAAGGATACTCTTAACTTGTGTCTGTTTTAAATATATTTTTTAAGGTGATGAAACATCCCCGGGAACAGAGCTGTATGTGAAGAGATTTGTGTGGAAAGCGGGATTTTAAAAAGGTTTTTTTTTTTCTTCTTCCCAGAGCAGCCCAACCTCATACTTCAAAGGAGCTGAGCAGAATGTCTACCTAAGGGAGGCCTTGCCTCCCCCAGCGGGCTTGGTTTCCATACCATGGTTTTTCTGGAAATGTCCTCTTTCCATACGCTACCTCTGAGTCACGCCTCATTGAGAGTGATGATTATGATCTCCTCTGGACGGTCAGATGCTGCTGAGAATCGGGAGGATATTTTGAGCCCTGGAATTTGGGCTCCGCCACATGTTTGGATTAACAACCAGTTAAACCTTGCAAAGGCAATATTTTTCTATGCAGTTAGTTTTTATACCAAACAAGGTTTGTAGTAATTGGATGCCCTACTTGAGCAAAACTGTTTACCAGAAAATAAATCACTCCTGGCATTAAGAAAACACCAGGCCCGGGATTCGCCAGCCCAGCATCATCTCGTTCATTTCTCATAAACCTAGCCCCAAACATGTGCATTCTCATCTATGACAACTTATGCTTTGAATTGTGGTCTCTTTATTTCCATGCCCATTATAATGCTTACCTAAACATTTCCCTCTGTTTAGCTACAGTGCTTCTGGTAATGACTTCTATTTGGCTGCTGGGAAGCATTTGCCAGCTTTTAGTGAGCCCTATGGAAGAAAGAGAGAGAGAGAGAGAGAGAGAGAGAGGGCGATTGGGAGAAAGAAGGTGGGGAAGTAGAGAGAGCAGAAGAAAAGAGGCATTTTTTTTTTTTCATCACTGGCCACAGAATTGTGGAGAACTAAAACTTGAAGCAATGTCAGGGTCACCTAAGTGAGCTCTGTGATTTGTGGATGAGGGCTGTGGGAGCGGGCTGGCTCTAAGTAGCACAGGAGGCGGATAGGTGGGATGTAGACCCAGGTCCTCTGACTCCTGTTGACCCTTGCCTTCTACTGGAGCTCCTTCTGTCCTCCAGGGGTCTTCTCTTTCTCCAGACATGTCGGATGCCTAAAGATGAGCTTGCAAAAGCAAGATGAGGGACCAGGTTCTCTTGGGAGGAGAGTGGAACTAGGTTAAAGTTAGGGGGTTTCCATCATGGTAGCCAAGAGAGTCAGCGAGTTCCAGGGAGCAGGGCCACGTGCTGCCGATAGGTAGCTGGGCCTCCTGTGAATGGTCTTGCCAAATTACTGCCAGTCATTTAACACCGGTCAAAAGCCGTGTTAGAAGCTATTAGGAATGCAAATGCCAGGACAAAACAGGAAAATGATCAAAATATGAGGTTTTCAGACTTGAAGAAATTTGTTGAAATTCCTATAGAAAATGGAAGAACAGCCTCCCCTTGAGTAGCTATTTATTTATTCTACTGACCTTACTCAGAGCCAGTCGCTTTAATCATTTAGAATGAATCTAATTGGCTTCCCACCAGTGGGGGGATCTGATCCAAGTCAATTCTGCTTCTAAACCATAAGTGCTGTAAAAGGGGATGGACCCCCAAAGTAATCCAAAAGATTTAGAATTAGCTCCCCTTATTGTTTTAGTCTGACTTTGGCATGTTGGAATATTTTGGGAGCATTTGCCGGCTAATGTGTATTTTTGACAATAGGGGCAAACTCGTGGTTTTTGAGAATCCAAAAATGAGTTGTTGAGCTTGAAAAGATTTAGTCATTAATGAAGTAAACATATTTTTTCTTCCAAGTAGGCTTTTTCCTTCACTTTAACTGGGTACTGTCATTTGCAGAGAGACTGGGGTCATGAACGTAGCTTCAAGGGAATTCCCCCAGTTCACTTATTTCAATGATAAAGTCATTCACATGGAACCACATTTCACTTGGATTTTAGTGTTGAAACCACTTCTTTAGGCCCAATTTGCATAGGCTCGAAATATCTTGAGAGCTGGGACAGAAGTATTGAATAAGCCACATTATCTAACATTTTTCTTTACAAATACTAGGTGATAAAGACACCTTGGAGGAAGGAATCCATGAATGAATGAAGGTCAGAATGAATCATTTGACCATAGGATAGACAGATATTCCCACTCACCTAACCATTCAGCAGTGACTGTTGGGTCCCTCCTGTATACAGTTCAGTGTGTAAGACACAGAGTGGGGCATATAGACATGGCGTAACAGCAGGTGGTTCCTACCCTCCAGTAGCTTACACACGGCACAGGGCAGAGCCACAATTTGCAGGCTTTTGCTCTCAGTGACATCATGGATCAGGTTAGCAGTGGGGTCGCCATCATCCCCAGTGGTCTCCCACCACCATAGAGACCAGAGCTCCTACCTTTTCTCCCTGTAAGCCTTCCACCCACATCCCATATCAAGGAAGTGCCGATGGTGTGATCCTTCACCTACTTGACAGTTTCCGAATATAATTAGGGGAAAACCATAGGAAATTGTAGGTTTTTAGGTCAGAATGGCCAACTATCAACAATGTCGTATGGTGCAATCAAATTTTGACATGTTTGTATAAAGTAGATAATCCATAAGCTTTTGGGAGTGTTTTAGATTTTTCTAAGAAGTCCTTCCTCTAGGACTCTCTCTAGCCAGATGGGCCCTGTGTCGGAGGATCATGGTTTTTGGTTGACTGTGCTTCTGGGAGGTGAGAGTTGATGAGGTTTTGTTAGTTCAAGCTGAGGTACCCTGAACTGGGGGGATGTGCTCACTGTGAAAAGTATTTTGAAGACACCCTGTGCTCGCCAGACAATCTGACTGGGATAAATACAGCATAAAAATGTCAAAGTAAATACAACTACATGAAAAGATCTAATAGCAAGCAGAACACAATGTGAGATAGTGAGGCCCTGTTTCTACTATAATCTCTCCTGTCTGAACCCAGGCTCCCTCCTTCTGGCTTGAAAACCTACTGACCAATTTCTTTGGACTGAAAAACATCCAGTTTAAGAAAAAATAACTCAAATAGTAGATGACCATGATATTAACCCCCCAAAATGAAGAGGAAGAATAAGAATAAGAGCAGGAGAGGGTGGAAGAGAAAGGCGGGGGAGGGGGAGGAGGACGTAAATCTCTACAACCACAAGATAGAGCTACTTTGATTATTTCAGTGAAGATGCTTCTGGACTTTTTTTCCAAATGGGTAATACTTTGAAAATGCAAATATTCTTAGGAAAGCGAGGGGAAACTATTAACCCATCATAATTTACCAAGACTAATTTATATCAAATGTTTTTGGAACCGGAAGTGACGTTAGAAGTATTTTAGACCTGTTCTCAACCAGGGGTGATTTTACACCCAGGAGATGTTATGTCTGGAGACATTGTTTGGGGGTCACAGCTTAGGGGTGCTCCTGGAATGCAGTAAGTAGAGCCCAGGGATGCTGCTAAACATCCTACAGTGCATAGAACCAACCCCACGACAAAGAATAATTTGCCCCAAATATCAGTAGTTAAGATCTGGTGAGAAAGTTTACTTTCCACCAATTCCCTTCCTTTTGGAATAAGATGCCTATGGCTCGGAGATGATTTGCAAAGTTACTCAGCCAACTGGTAGCAGGAGAGGGGTGTGAATCTTGCCTCCTGCTCCTTGTCCAAGAGCTCCTTGTCCACTGGACAGGAGTCTTTTCACTGCACTGGAATGAAAGACTTTTCCCTCAATATCTTGTCGAGACCAGCACTTAAGAAAATACGAATTTTGATAGCTAACGGGGGATTCAGGAAAACATGAGGGGATAACTCTCAAACAGAGCTCTGGGAGGAAAGACAAATACGAGTAGCAGGAGGTGAGAGTCTTCAAGCAGGAGAAATCAAATAGCCAGAGAGCATAGTGGGGGTGAGGGAAACCAATTCTAGAGGAGTCGCAAAAGGGGCAGTGGGGATATACCCCTCCAAATAGTGCTTAGCAGTTTAATATGAATATTTTTCGGTTGACTAACTCGTCCCAATTTGCCTGGGACTGGGTTTTTTTGTTGTTGTTGTTGTTGTTGTTGTTGTTTAGAGAAGCAGACAGGGAGAGAGGGAAGGAACCGGGCTCTCTGTGGAGCAGAGAGCCCGATGTGGGGCTCAATCCCAGGACCCCGGGATCATGACCTGAGCCGAAAGCATAGGCTTTAACCCACTGATCTACCCAGGCGCCCCTGGGACTGGTTTTAAGACTGAAAGTCCCATGCTCTGGGAACCCCCTCAGTTCCGGGCAAACCAAGTATGTTGGTCACTCTAGTTCCCATTCCTTCACATGAACAGATTGATGAAAGTTTTTCTGCCAGATTGCATAGTAGTTTGGTGAATTGGATGAATATGGTGAAGAGTACATGGGATCTCTTCTGTACATTTTTGCAACTTCTTGTGAACATATAATTATTTCAAAAAAATTTTTTTAATATTTTACTGAATGTGGTCTGAAAGGATAACTGATCTCTCAACTGAGAAATCAGGGCACTTTTACAGGGCCAGATGGAACACCCAGAGTAGAAAGTCATAGGATGTCATACCTACTGTGGACAACAACTTCATAGGTCATGAGGGAGTCATCTGGTCACAGTACAAATGGTGTGGTTGCATTTAGGCACAGTGAAAGGGTTACTTAATCCTGAAATAGTCCAGGTCTTCTTGTGGTGGTAAATAGTGCAGTTTGGGCTATAAGCAAGGCAGGACGTTTTATATAAGAAAAAAACTACAGGAGAAACTTCCGTTGAGACAGTGGTTCGTTCAATCATACATTTAATTCCAGTGCTAAATACTCTGCCAAGTAATGAAGAATTCTTGTGCCTTGAAGGGTTTTTAGTTCTGAGAAAGAACTAAAGAAAGGTGTGGAGCAAAAATGCTTCATGTTAACTCGAACAATGTAAAATAGACTTCTTTCATAAAAGGGAGAAGGGAATATTCATTGAATACCTTCCATGTTCACATTATTGTGTTCAAGTTAGATAGCTCAGTATCTTCAGGCAGATAAATCTTCTGCTTTGCAGAAGAACCTGGGGTTTCCAGTGTTGGGAAATCTTTAAAAGAATATTTTAAAAACTGGAATTTCCATTTTTTAAGGGGAACATCCATAAGTAAAGAAGTGACCTGTTGAGCCCAGGATCCTGAATATTGGATGGACCTGTTTGACCAGAAGACATCTCAATCCATTCCAAATTTCTTATCTTTTTAGGTCAAATCCTGGAGAAATTTTATTTAATTCTCTGCTGGGGGTCAAGGGTATAGAACTCTTCCACACGGCCAAGGAAGGGAATAATCTACAGGGTTTGATATAGCCATGTTCCTGACTCTTAAAAGTATCCTAAATTCTTTGCCTGAGGCCTACGATTGTTTTCTCAGGGTTAAAGGGCCTTTCATTTTACTGTTAGAGATCATCCTTCCTGAGACCAGAAACTCTCAAGATGAATTCTCTTTTAGCTGCATTAATGCTACTGTATGTTTTATCAAAAGCAGAAGAAAAGTAGAGCGGGTACTAGGACATAGCAAGTGGATCAAGAGAGAAAGGAAACAGATGGGAATGGGAAAAGGAGGAAGGAAAGCATAAATATGCTAAAACAGAAACTAGAAGCCATGGAGGCAAACCGTGGCCTCTTTTCATTGAGAATTGCTCATGGTAAGGAAATCAGAGCTGCCATCTTGTTTTGAGATGAGTCCCTCTCTAGGGTTTTGTCTTTAGCTTTTAGCACAGACAGAGCTGGAAGAATCACCGGGGGGAGCTTTAAAAAATATATACCTACCCCCCAAGCTCCACCTCCAGAGATTCTGATATAATTGGTGTTGGACAGAACTCAAGCACCCATATATCCTTGAAGCCCCCCAGGGGAGAGCCATAATTGAAAACCACTATTCAGCATTGACCTCTAAGTTTTACAAGTGGAGAAATCAAGTCCCAGAGACATTAGATAACTGAGAGAGGTTCACCCAGCTAGACGCAGAGGTGGTTCCAGCACTCAGGTCTCCTTCCTACTCCCCATCTAATAATTTTCCAACACTGCATTTCAAATGCCTCACATATGAATTGTAAGACCAGGCACCTATAGATGTCAGAGAAGTGTCACTATTTTCCCTGATGGACTTCTTAGAAAAAAAACCCAAAAAACCACCAACAACAAAATACTTAACATGGTACCTGGCACAAAGCAGCACTTAATACATATTTGCTGAAAGAAGGAACATGGATGGCACCTGTTTAATTTTCTCCCCCACGCCCACCAGAAACATTACAATAACGCATTCTTAGACCCTAACTTGAAATAGAATGCCTTTCACATTCAGTCCCTTTCTTAGGGTTCATACCTTTTTGTGACTCAATCTATGAGCCTGTGATTGAGTGGATCATAGAATTCAAGGGGATTTCCATTAAAGTAAAGAAGTAGCAGTTGGCTTTTCAGCTTCAAATTCTTTCCCTTGTTAAAGAAAGTGAAACATTATCTTGAGTAGGGGCGGCTATTTAAATCCCGCTGAATGGATTTTCAATAGAAGTGATTGAAAAAAAACATTTTTAATTTTTCAGAGGAATTTGTTCCATTCTGTCTTGTGTTTCATTATAAACAGTTTTTTTTAAGCAGAAATTATTCTTTGTGCCATAAATGTGTGGTGAATGCCTCCCAACCATATTTCCACACAGACCACATGTCTTTGCCAATTTTTTTGTATGTAGAGCCCCCACTGATGATGGCTCAGAACTGAAACCTGATCTAATGCTACTAAACTCCTGGATTGAGAAGGGTCTTAAAATCAACTTTGGCGGTTTAGACAGAAATTAACCCAGGGCCTCTGATTTCTCTCTTTCACTAGGGTTGTTGATGATGCAAGACACAGGCCACTTCATGTTGGACAGTAAGCCTTTGAGGACAGGGATCAGTTCTGTTTTCCTCACTCTGCTGTCCTGCACACACAGTCAGCTCTCTACACCATGAAGTCTCAATGGAGGTGACCGTGCCCTCCTCACCCCCCCGGGGGGAAATGACTCTTGGGGGAGAGGCACGAGAAAAACCTGAGAAATGGCTAACTGCCCTTCAAAGGGCCACAGTCCATAAGCAGATATAGATATACAGTGTACCGGTGGCATTACATTTTCGTGGGAGAGATGGGGTGAAAAATATCTAAAAAGGCTCCTTAAGCGAGTCATAATTTTTAAAAAAAATTGAGAGACACTGCTCTAAACATAGTTATTGACTGACTGAATGAATGTAGTATATGGCTGGAGATGGTGTTTCAGGGCTCCATTTTCTAGAGCTGGACAGGGAATCTGCACAAACACTCCTGAACTTGGAGACATAGCCAACTGCCATAACATTTTGACTTGGGTTTGAACTGTTGTCTACATGTCCTACTATGATTGTGACCTGAGATTCAAAGTGAAGCTACAGGCACCAGGGAGAACACTCTGGTCCTTCACCTAGGTGAGTGTGAAAATGGAAAATTCCATCAGGGAATAACCCGAAGGTAATGAAACTGGTTCCATGAGAGTAGTAGTGGCAAGGAGCAAGGCAAAGTAACTTCATAGGGAAGGACCCACAAACTCTCTCTTATAGAACATCTGATCAGCCACAGCTCTGCCACTTACCAGATTTTTTAAAGACATGAATCTCAGTGTCCTCGTTTCTGAAATGGGGACAATAGTAGTGTCATCATCCTAGTGTTCTGGTTGGTATCAGATGGGATCACATATGTGGTCACACAAACTACAAGTTATTAATTCCAGTGTATTACTGAACGTTATTTCCTAATGGACTTTCTATGAAGAGGTAAGCAAGGATTTGAAGAAATAAGATCTTCTCATGCCAGGGGCAAGTTGCAAGCCATGGAAGATTTCATGTGACATCTCCTACACCCCAACTTGGATGCAAAGGGAGCTCAAAATTGAGGCCTCAGATGGAGCCACTACTTTCTAGAAAAAAATTTGTGCAATCGAATTGGGGGGGCACAAGGAAGACAGTTAACAGACTCTGCTATGAAAGAAAACTATTGAAAACTGTAACTAAATATTAATTGTCCCTAGTGCAAGTGTACAAGAAGTTCAACCACCTTAGAGTGGTTCCCTTGAAAGTATTCCCTGTTCCAGACATTTACCCCATCTCTGTCCTTGGGTCTCTGTCGTTTTGCAAGAGCTTCTTCTTCTTTCTACTTCCATTGTGTAAATTTTACTGTTTGGGGAAGGCCTTTCTATCCACAGGAGTCTCTCTAACCATAGGATCCATCCCTTACCTGGACAGGATCTTTCCCCTAAACTGGAGTCATTTGATCTGGAATAATCTCCCATCTTGGGAGGTTACAGTGTAGGATGATAGGTCATTCCATGGAAGTCCTTGACATTCCAAGACCTTCAGACTAATGTGGACTGGGAATGTGGACACAATAATTCTGGTCCCTATAAAGCTCTCTACACCAAAGTAAGAGGTGGTTACACTTTCTTATTTTTCCAGTTTTCTGGAGTATTGCAGAAACAAATACATACCTTTCCGTGAGCACACACACATGCACACACGCACACACACACGCACGCACGCACGCACACACACACACAGAGAAGACTCCTGAAGACAAATTACTTTTAAAAAAATTCCAGTTTCAACCCCCCAAAAAAGACAGAAACACTTTTTTAACCACACCATTATCTGGTAGGTTGCTTCTCTCATAGCAGAGTTCATGATTCAAGTATTAAAACAGAGTAGTTTGTTTTTTCATTCATTTTTGACTTTTAAAAGTAGTCTCAAAATTTTTGAGAATAAGGAATTTGAAGCATCAGAATTATCATTTGCAATAGTTTAATTAAATTCCTGGACAGATGCCATCCTTCTGCCTGATTCCTGTAAAGAGTGGGACTAGTTTATTTCTTCTACTTAAGACTTATTTTCACTTCCTTCCAACATGCTTCCTCCTGCTTCCTTATGCTTCAGTGCCCTTGCCTATGCTGTTACCCTGATTAGGAATGCCCTTGGAATGATTTTTTTCATCTTTCAAGACCCAACTCAAAACTCACTCTGTGAAATGTTCCCTGGCTTCTCTGACCCACGTTGTCCTCTTTCTCTGACCTTCCACTATATTCCACAAAATGGATTAAAGAATTGTTTTACATGCTTTTCTTCTTTTACCAGTATTATATTTGTGGGTACACATAGTAAGTGCTTTATACATATTTATTGACTGAATGAATCACACCAGATGGCTAGAAGTGAGAGAATGTTCTTGGGTAATTGATGAAAGCTGGTGTTTCCTCAGGCTCTCTGGGAGAAAGAAAATTATCATGATTCTCTTCGACTTACCTAGCTTCTATAAATCTCAGCCTTGGTATAAAATGGAGGTAATGGAACAACCATTTTGTCCATTTTTGGGCAGAATCAGGAAGGAGATAGGAAAAGTGGCTAGCTCTGTGCCTGGCACATGGCAGATGCAATCAATAGTAACTGTCATTACTATTATGGTTGTTTATGGTTATTCTCTGCAGTACCTAGTACAGTTCTTGGCATGTTGATTGACTATTTCATCCTGAATGATAAGGCTGTTCAATGTCCTGTAGCGTCCTTCATTGGTCTGTTTCTGTATGATTTGTTCAGGGTGCAAGAAATCTGCTGAGGGAAATAAGTTGGAGGAGAAACAGGAAGGTCCAGGAGGAGTGTCATATCCAAACTTCGTAGCCCGAGCCAGGTAGAAATGAAAACTTTCCCACTGAATTTCCTGGGCTGGCCTGAGGTGTCGCACCTATACCTTAGCTCAGACTATGTGAGGAGTGTGATAAACCAGGCCTCTGAATAGTGGCTTTCATGAAGCAGCGAAGATAAAAATCTTACCATTCAATTTTTTATTTACAACTTAGAAATTCTAGAATGGTTGACGTTGGCTCCATACTCTAAACCAACTGATGGGAAGAAAAAAATCTGTTATTGATTTACTGGCTTTCTTTTTTCTTTTTTTCCCCCCTCTTTCCTCTGAGCATTGGCTAAAATTCTCTCCAAAACAAGTATTGGGGGCCTCACAGTCCTCAGGGAACTGAAGGGGGAGGTGTGGAGTAGGAGGCATTTGGATCTCCTTGTTGGCTTCTAGGGTTCTGTCCCTCCTTCACAGTTTCATTCTGACAGACCACTCTTCTTCCCCATCCCCAGGGAAGCCCTTGACCAGCAGAGGGTCCCAGAAGCAGGACTCAGCAAACTTGGATTCTCTTCCAACAGGGCTCCCTCCACAGCCCCTCCCATGAGCTATATACATCTTCATCAACTCCTTTCCTGGAAGGTCTCCTACCTTTGCCATCCTATCCCCAGAGGGAAGGGTCTAGAGCTGGAGCATTCCCATCAAGTAGGTAAAGTTACAGGGAAAAAGAAAGACTTTGACTCAGCCACAGAGAGAGCCTCATACTCTGTGTGAGGCCTAAGCCTGAAACAGGGCCCCCCAAAATGAGTGCCAGACACTGTGTTAGGTAATCAGCATATGTCATCTTATTTATGTTTCATAACAAACCTGGATGATGGAATTTACAATCTTGAATAAATTAGGCTCGGAGAGCCCAAGAAGCTTGCTCAGTATCATAGGGCTAGTAAGTGGTGGAGTTGAACAAAGCCTTTCCTCTGTGCTTTGATCTGTCATGGGAGTGGGTTGTTTGGGCTTCCTGGCCTCAGTAGGTACGTACAGGTCACTACAGAGAATTATGCTCAAATAAGCTGGCAAAGGAGCAGGCCCTGGGAGGTAGAAGCCTGTTCCTTGTCTTCCATTACCAGTCCCTCAAAAACTTGGCCTTGGTCCAGGCCCAGTTCACTCCCACTGTTGATAAAGAGTTGCAGAACCAACAAGATGCAAGGGGAGAGACATGAACTTTGCCTCTCCATTGGGGAATATGGCAATAAATGTGTGGTCATATTTAATCCACACTGGGTTTCCAGAACAATTGGTTCCCAGGAGGGTCTGGGGAGCTGAGTTCTTTTTTTTTTTTTTAATGATTTTATTTATGTATTTATTTATTTGAGAGAAAGACAGCAAGTGAGAGAGAGCACAAGCGAGGAGAAGGGCAGAAGGAGAGGCAAACTCCCCACTGAGCTGGGAGCCAGTTGTGGGACTCAATCCCAGGATCCTGGGATCATGACCTGAGCTGAAGGCAGAAGCTTAACAGGCTGAGCCACCCAGGTGCCCCAGGGGCTGAGTTTTTTACTGTACTCCATTTCATGTTGTACTTAGTGCTCTGCAAAACATCTCAGGAAGTATTATTTCATTTAGCTCTCTTTTCTAAACACAGCAGCAGAAGAGATTCTTTTTAAGACTCAAGTCAGATTATGCCATACTTCTGCTAAAAACTCTCCAGTGGCTTCCATCCTACTCAGAATCTAAGTCAAAAACCTTACAAGGTCCTAATCCAGCTGGTCCCACTTCCCTAGGTCCTCAGAATTACTACGCTCCTACCCTTGTTCCCTCCATTGCTCTGGCCTTGCTATTTTTAATGTGCAGCCTCACATTTGCCACAGGACCTTTGCACTTGCCATTCCCACCACCTGGAATGCTCCTCCCCCAAATGTGCTCTGGGGTTGCTTCTTTACATCCTTTGGGTGTGAGTCTCAGTAGCAGCTTCTTAGAGATGCCCTCCCTGATCTCTCTCCAGCACTCCCCATTCTCCTTCATGCTTTACTTTTTGCCAAGAAACTTATCACCATTAGAAATTCTGTATGTTTAGTTTATTCACTTATTTACCTGCTTCCCGCAGTGAAGCTTTAGGGAGAAGGAGACTTTTACCTGTTTTGCTTATGACCGCACCACTCCTTCTTCCCCCGGGGCCACAATAGTACCTGACCCTGACTGTCGATCCATGCATATTTAAATTCAGTATGAAATACTGAATGAAAGCATGAATTCTTACAGCAATATTTTTTTTTGTTTCTTTTCAGCGTAACAGAATTCATAGTTTTACAATACACCCAGTGCTGCACAGCAATATTTTTAAGTCAAGGTAAGTGTTGTGTTCTCAGTTTTACAAATGAAGAAACAGAAGCCCAGGAGTTTCCGTGACTGAGGTCATGGTCCTGTCTGAGGTCATACAGATGGTGGTAGAGCCATCTAGAACCCAGGACCATGATCTTAGCCCCAGCTCTTTGGGGCAGTCAATTGCTGAGTTCCCATGTGGCTATTTCCATGCAGGGACATGAATGACTCTGATATGGATTTAGGACAGGCCCAATCCATAGACACGCAGGCTTTCACTGCAGTGAGAAGAGGGTACGATACTGTTGTCATTTCCTGGACAGTGAAATATGTATCTCTGCCTGCTGGCTTCAGAGCAGTAGTAATTATGAGAGTCTGGAAGGAAGTGAGAAAAGCATCAGGGACATTTAACAACCTTCACTGACCTGCAAATTATTATTTACTGTAACACAGAGCATTTCCTCTGTGGAGGCAAAGACACAGAACATATTATACATACATATATGTAAATATATATGCTTGGGTCCCCATAGCACTCTCCGGAAGCAGACAGAGAACAGAAAGAGTGAATGGGCAAGTCAGAATGGACTTAGCCTTAGGAGATGAAAGGAATGAACTCTCACTGTCCTTAATTTTTTTTTAATTTATTTATTTAACAGAGAGAGAGAGAGAGATTACAAGTAGGCAGAGCAGCAGGCAGAGAGGGGAGGAAGCAGGTTCCCTGCAGAGCAGAAAGCCCGATGCGGGGCTCGATCCCAGGACCCTGAGATCATGACCTGAGCCAAAGGCAAGGCCCAACCCACTGAGCCACCCAGGCACCCCTCTCACTGTCCTTTATTAAACTCCTCCCAGAAACTCTCCAAAGATGATAATAGAAAATCTGAGAATCACACTGTGGACTCTTCAGAGGCTGGGTCAGGTCTTATGGTTCATGCATCTCCTGTTGGCTCAGTGCACTGTTTTGCGATGGGAGTTCTGGAGAAGTGGGTCTGAACTGACCGCCATGACTGGAAGAGGCTTTGATTCTTGGCCTTTCCAGGCTTGTCACCAGGGCACGGAGCATCCCTGGCCTGAGGCTGACTGAGCTCTCCACCTCCGCTGACAGGGAGCTCATTACCAGCTACAGCAGTCCTTTGTCTTATTATACTTCTTCAGTTGAACTACAGTCTGCCTCCTGTGAGGCCCATACCCTTCAGTTGCAGTTCTGGGCTCTGGCGTGAGAGAGAGTAAGTCTACTAAGTTAGCATCAGTTAAGCGCTCATACGTAAAACAAACGTGTTCTCAGTGTCTCACAGGCTCTAAAAGGCAGAACTTGGCAACCATCAGTTCTTCAAAGCAGGAGTTTCCTGGAAGTCCTCCCAGGGTGTGTGTGTGTGTGTGTGTGTGTGTGTGTGTGTGTGTGTGTGTTACAAGTTGGGACTGGGTTTCTAGTGCAATGGTGCATAGCATGACATTCGAGCATGGCTGCCTGGGCTCTGTTCCAGGCTCTATTACACAGCTGTGTGGCTCAGGTGTAACACTCAGCCTCTGTGTGCCTCAGTTTCTCCATCTGTAGAATGGAAATAATAATAGTGACACCTTCATAGGGTTGTTGTGAAGATCAAATGAGCTAATAATGTCTGTGAAGTTTTAGCATAGTATCTACCCAGCCCATTGGTAGAGCTTGATACCTGTGAGCTCTCTTATATGCTGTTCCATCCTTTCCTAGGACCCCCCCCACACCTCTCCCCAGGCTGATCCCGAGAGACTGTACTTCAGCTGGACAGCCCCCCTTTTTGGGGGTTGTGGCCTGGGACACTTTCACAGGGGACTAGGGAAATCTGAAACTCTTCAAGGTCCAAAAGAGTGATTTAGAGTGTGAGTGTGGTCAGTGAGACAGGGATATCCGGGGGGCAGGAAAAGCCTGCCCTGTATCCTCTCACACCACATGCCCCTTAACTCACCCATGTGGAACATTGGTTGGAGGTGTCAGTGGTATCACATCTTTCTCAAATGCTTTAAACGTGACATTCTCAGGGTACCTGGGTGGCTTAGAAGGTTAAGAATCTGCCTTTGGCTCAGGTCATGATCTCTGGGTCCTGAGATCGAGCCCTGAGTTGGGCTCCCTGCTCAGCGGGGAGTCTTCTTCTCCCTCTGCCTCTCTCCCTGTTCATGTTCTCTCTTTCTGTATCTTTCTGTCTCAAATGAATAAATAAAATATTATAAAAATATAAACATGACATTCTCTACCTCTCAACTCATGACAAGCCCTCTGAGCTGGCTGAGCCTGCACATTGGAATGAATCGCCAGATTCATTTAGTTAGACTTAGTACTTATCACATAAAAATAAAAGAAAACATGATGGACAAATGGGAATGAGAATATCTTACTTTACATCTCCCAGGCTTTGCAAAGTTGTTTTTGATCATTTTATTCATTTATGTGTAACATTTACTTATATGCGCATGAACAGAAACATGCCCCCCATGCTCCCCGCCCGCCCCGAACTACCAAGGGCTATGGAGTGTAGGTCTGTTTCTCCGGCCGCAGCTCTGGGCCAGTGCCCCGGATGTAACTCCCTGGCTCTGTCAGTATCTGGTTTCGGTGATTCCTACCAGACGCTTGGGTAATTCCCCTGTACAGCTGGGCCTTGAGCTCATTTAAACCTCATCCATTCCCTCCCTATTAGGACAGGGATTTTAGCACGTTTACACATCTGTCCTTTTCTCTGCACTTGTGTACATGATACGTTATCTTCATAATCTCATGCTTACTTTCATAGTTTTCAATAACATACTTAAATCTTCGTTTTGTGATTTATCAACTTTCAGGCAGTACCCTATTGTCCTGCTACTAGAATAGGAGTGCCCCAGGGGTGAGACTGTCCCTTTGGCTCCTCCCTGCCTGCCTGGGCCAGGAACCATCCTGGTAGGTAGGCACTTGCTTGTTATTTGTTTATTGGAAGACGGTAACATGAGCCAAGAACACACCTGTTCTTCCTTCCCCTCCCAGCCTTCCCTACGTCCTTCTCTGAACGGTAGTATTCACTTTACCTTTTCAAGATTTTTAAGATTTCTATTCTAGGTCTTCCAGGTTGCGTCTGTAGGTTGGTTTGAAAATCTGAAAAGCAATACACAACATATAAAATTCAGTGATTATGAGAATATTAGATACAGCAGAACCAAAGGGTATGACTGAATCTCCATCATTTATCAAGGGAAACTTGGGTAGAGAAAGTTCCAGAAGCTAAGGTCAAATGGATCTTTTTTATTTTTATTTTTTATTTTTTTACACCAGCAAATGCCATCGCAACCAGTTGTTGTCTACAGAGGAGGGATGGGGAATGCAAAGCTCAGAAAGGCCTTTAAATAGTGACTCCAGGGGCACCTGGGTGGCTCAGTTGGTTAAACGTCTGACTCTTGATTATGGCTGAGGTCATGATCTCGGAGTCGGAAGATGTAGCCCTGCATCAGGCTGCATGCTGGGCATGGAGTCTATTTAAGATTCTCTCTCTCCCTCTCTTTCTGCCCCTCTCTACCCCTATCCAAAATAATAATAATAATAATAATAATAATAATAATTTAAAAACACATTAATAATGACTCCGTAGCCCACCCCTATTCTTTATAACTGTGGCTCTGATTTGGGAGTCTCCAGGGCTTTGCTGGGTAGGGCGCCTCCTTCCCCTGCCTCGTTCTCTTCTGTATGTGTTTTGGGGTGTAGATTATTCTGCTCAGCTTTATCTGTCAATATGATCTCATCTTCCTCGTGTTCTAGGCATTTGTGAAATCGTCTAGATTCCTGCTAGGATCCTTTCCTGTTTGTTACATCCTTATTCTTTTGTGTTCAGTTACTGTTATTTCAATGAGATGTGGGAGGGAGTAGAGGTAAAGTAGACCCAAGCTACCATTTTGAACTTCAATATTTATTTTGAAACTTTTGAGATTCATAAATATTTCTTCAGTGAAGACGCATGAGGCCTTCTGGTGTTCAGGGAAGGTAGGTTGTTATGAGTGGGTGTTTGATGGGGTGAGAGAACCAACCCCTGCTTCCTAACAGAGCCATTTCATGTCCTTAGAGATATATGAATATTCCCATTGGGACTACCTTGACCAGTTCATGTGAGCATGAGATGAGAATAGAGAAAAAAGTACAGGGCTGAGAGGAAGAATGACAGAAGCATTTAACAATTTATTGTAAAGTGCCAATCATTTGTATACCTGGAGATTCATTTTGCAGGCAAAGCAATCAAAACTCATCAAGCTCACATTATGTAGCATCAAGTGTTGGGTTGGTGGTAAGCTGAAGGAAGCCCGAAACCTAATTCTGTCTTTTACATCTTCTGCAAAGTGGGTACAATAAAATGAGCTTGGTGGGTGTGGTGAACATGTGGGTTCTTTGGGCCTGTGGATCCCCATTCCTCAGAGGCCGTGAGATGGCCCAGCACAGAAGAAAGAGGAAAGATCTTTCCACCAGCTCTGTGTGCTTTATTGCATCAGTTTTGTATCTTTATTCTGTCTTTCTGTCTGTTTTCGTCTGTTCCTCTCCCTGTCTCTTCTCCTCTCCCACCCCAACCCTCAGAGCTAGTAAAATATTTAAGCATACTTTGAAAGAAAATTGCATGGTATCTGCCACAGGAATGTGCTACCATTTCATGGTGGCCATCCGCAGCTCTCTCCCCAGACCCCAGATGGAGAATCCCAGCTAGGCAGAAGAGCCTTTAGCAGGTCGGCAGGGGAGGTTGGGTGTTTCCCGGATGCTCTTTTGCCCTCTCAGTCATTTCCCTGAAGATAAAGTCATCCCCCAGTTATGGGACAAATGAGGCCTCCAGTCCAATATGGTCTCCATCCTTCCATGGCTGGACGCTGTGGCCATGTCCTACTGATTTCCTCCTCACTGGACTTCTGGAAGTGTCAGCTGGAAAATCCTTTTCAGGCTCTGAGGGAAACACACTGTGGAATCACCAAGACTTGGCAGAGGATTTTTTTTTTAAATTTCATTTCTTTTCAGCGTAACAGAATTCATAGTTTTACACCACACCCAGGATGGTTTTAAAAGTGCTTTGTTTTTTTTCTACAACAGTACCTTCAGAAAGTCTCACTCATATTGTTCTTTGCTGTCAGGGGGTCCAGCAAGAGTTCCCAGGTCCATGTGACCTCCAGGAAAACGGGCATGTCCCTGGCCTACCAAAGTCTGACGAGCTCTGTCTTGTGCCCACCAGCCTCTTGTCTACAGACATTTTTTCTAGTGGTAAGACAGATGCAACATGAGTTCCCCAGACTCCCTGAGGTCAAGCCTTTCCGCCAGTGAGGGATTGGAAGCACCAACCTCATTAGCTATGTGACTCTGAGTAGGTTACCTAACCTCTCTGTACCTCCACTTCCCCATCCTCAAAGTGGAGTTAACAGTAGAACTTTTCTCAGAGGGCTGGAAGGGGAATTCAGTGAGTTGGTTTATACATGAAAAGCCCCAAGACAGTGGTTTTCAACTTTATGTGCTCAGAACTCCTGGAGGGCTTGTTGGTCCCACTCCAGTCTGTCCCTTTAGTTTGCATTTCTAACAGGATCCCAGGGGATACGTATGCTGCTTAACTGAGAAGCACCATTTTAGAACAATGCCTGACACGGGATTAGTACTGTATGATTTATTTGTTTCTTATTACTTAGGTGGAAGATTAAAAAAAGGAATGCCACAGTATCTTTGGAATATATGGCCTGATTAAATAGTACTTTTAGAAGATTCTGGATATCAAGGGGATTAGCGAGCCCTCCTACAGAGCTGGCAGGCCTATAGAAGAATTAGGAGGTGGTGGGGACCAGAGACAAGCAAGGCAGCCTGGAGGCATCTCAGGAGCCAGGAGCCCTACTGGCCTCCCTCTGCTGAGGGATTTATGGGTAAAAAATGAGACAGGAGCTGGGGAGCCAGATAAGGCCTGCTTTGCCTCACTCCCCAAGTATTTGGAGCTCAGCATGGTACCAGGTGCTGTGGGGAAGTCATGACGCTAAAGGCTGGCTCCTGGCTTCAATGATCTCAGTTACAGAGCCAAGTCCTACACACACCAAACGATCGTAGGTGCTTAAGGTTGGACGCAGTACCACTGGACATGCTGTAGGAGGTGACCCTGGGTTGCAGTGCTGGAGAGTGCGTGCCACACTGACCCGTGTCGAAAGCTCACTCCCCAGTTGTAAGGCCTTGGAGAAGATGCTCTTCCCAACTAAGGCTGGCTGAACCTCGGGGATCTCCTCTGTGATGGACAGGAATGCCTCCTCCCAGGGTCCTGGTGACAACATGACACACTGTGGAGACTTGTGTGGTCCCCGCAACACGGCCTCGCTGCTCCCGGCTGGTCCCCGGGCGTGTGGCAGGCGTACCCTTCTTCTGGGGGAATGCAGGCACTCCCGAGCACAGCTCATGTTGTCTGGCTGGTGCAGGCTCAGCATGGGTGACTGTCCTCCTCCTTTGGGGTGAGGACTGGCCTGATAAGAGAGGACAAGCAGAAAGGATGGCAAATGCTCTGCATCTCAAGGGCTGGCTGGGAAGAAGAGGAGAGGCAAAGGAGGGTATTTCTGATGTGGCCGAGGGCATAAGGCAAGGTGGGGAAGCAAGGAGCACCATGAAGTCTATGGAAGCAAGGAGGCGGGAGGGCTGAGAAGTAAGCCTGCTGGGCGCATGAGTGCAGGGAGGCCCCCTGGGTCTATGTTTCCAACGCATTCATTTCCCCACCACTACCTTCTCATTAAAAAACAAACAAACAAAAAAAACAAAAAACAAAAACAAGAGGCAAAGAGCACAGATCACAGTTTCTTCTTGTTGCCCTTTCAACTGAGAATGCATTTTGATGAAGTTGATTAACCTGGGCATAAAGGAACATTTCTTCATGTTCACCGATCATGTCTTGGTGTCTTAGATCATTCCATGCGTAGGGGGCTTTCCAAAATTTGGCTTCCATTTAACATTCCAACTTCATTTCCTTTCTTCCCCTATAAGACTTTGGTGGCTCCCTAAACCAGGGTCTTCCCTGGAAAACTCCTATTCATCCTTCAGGACCCAGTCAGTGCCCGCTTCCCCACCCAGACCTAAGAAGAGGAAGTCACTCCTGTTGCAGCTCACATTTCCTCAGCCACCAGCCTGGGAGGAGAAACACAATTCAGCCAAGCTCACTTCTCTAGCCCTGGCCCCACCTGTGACTCCATTGGGAGCCTCATCCACTATTCACACGCTTCCGTCTCTAGTTTTCCTTCGAGTCTCTAGAAGGGGTCATCCATGTGCTGGTGTGTGCAGCTGTCGGTCTCTTCCTGGCATTTGTCAGCTCCCTTCTCTGCTGACATGGAACAGGCTGCCAGGTCCCCCAGCTGCTGTCAGCGTGCTTGGTGTAATGGAGGCCACAGCTCAACGCTGCCTCCTGCTGCTGCCCATGGAAGCCTGTGCTCTCGTTCCCGCCAACCCACGCCCCTGGGTCTGGCTCCCAGAGCTTTCCTTGCAGTAGGACTCCCAAAAGGAGACAATGTGGGGTCAGAACTCCAGTAGGCTCTGAAGAGCTCACACTCACCACGCCTTTCCTGCGTGCCAGGTACAGTGCTCAACACTTCCACTGAATCTGTATTTTAGTCCTCCCACGTGCCCAAGATGTGAGCACGGATATCGTCCCCATTCTACAGATGGGGACTGCAACAGCAGAGGCTCAGGGAGACCAAGTAGCTTGCTGAAGTCTTAGCTAGGAAAGGGTCGTCATGAGTTTCAACCCGGGTCAGTCTGGCTTCATCTCCCCCACAGCCTCAGCATGCACACCAGCACCCATGAGATGGAGCAATTCCGGACTCGGATCTTGCCAGTTCCCTTGGCAGTCTATCAGCTGGATCTCCCCTAGTACCCCACAACCGTGCCTGGCTCGTAGAAGCTCAACAACTCTTAGATGAGTGAAGGGATAAATAACTAGACTCCTATTCTAATCGGACCATCTTTCCCTCAATTGATGGGCTTGGGAAGGGTCTCCATATCCTTCCTCAACCTTCAGAATCAGGTCACTGATACCGCTTTCATGGGGTTTTCATAAAGCAAGCTGAGAGGTCAATGTCTAGGAAATGGAACTCCAGTCCCATAGGGTTCAGTGACGACAACGCCCTCCTCGCTGGGTTTGGCCCCCACCTGCTCACGCAAGCCATAGCCCTCTGCAGAGCCCTGCCCAATCCAATGGCCAATCTGATGGGGGAGTCCTGGGAGTATATGCCACGTGTGCTAGCCGCGGTCACCACATGGCCTCCTCTCCTGCCCTCCTGTACCCCTCGAGGCCCTCACGATGATGTCCTCTCTGTGCATGGCCCTCTGAGCTGCCTCAGCCTGCTGCCCGCACCTCCCACAAGAACACTGTCCCTCATGTTGAGGGCCATCTCCTCTGAGGGCAGCCCGTGCTCACAGGGCCGGGGCCATGCTGTGTTCTGCTTAGATGCGAGAGGACCCTACTCTGGGGGCTCGATCAGGTGATGCTAGGCATGCCCGTGACTTCCCAGGTCCTTTAGAAATCCTCTCCTGCAGCTTCACATGGCAGCCTCTGTGTCCACAGCGCCCAGACGCATAACTGGGACTGGCGGTTTTGTGTGTGTGTGTATGTCTGTGTGTGTGTACACATATGCACACTCATGTAACTCCTTGCTCCCCACACTACACGGCACGCTGCTCTTTACTCTTCTTCTCCAACGATGCCAACCAACACCTGAATGTAGACATTTCCTGGTCTTGGCTTCTCACCCTCCTCCCCACTCATCAGGCAAATCCAGCCACATATGGATTCATTTTAAGGATTATCTGGGACCCCCTCCCCCTGGCCATCCCCTAGTTACAGACCTAAGAGGACCACCTCAGTCCAGACGTCAGGTGAGCCAGCCTCCTTGGGTGGGGGGAAGGTGTGTTTTATCAACAGCTCTGGCATTTCCAGATTTAAAGCCTGGATTTACTATGAAGCTGATGAGGGCTTAGGGTTCAGGACCTCCCTCCCTGATTTGCATGGAAGAGGCCCCAGTGCTCATATGTCTTTCTAAAATTGGCAGAAGTAAGCTATTTTAAGGCAGTCAGTTAATTGCTAGTTTTTCTTACCTCTAGCACCTCCTCCCTTCCTGTTAGGTGACATTGAAGGGGCCATGGGCATCTTGGGAGCATCTGGCTAAAGGGCAGTTAGGCTGGGGATATACAAGTTCAGTTTCCTTGGGGTACATCAATGTGGTTTGTCACCATCTCCATGCATGGTTAGGTTACTGCAAACCCTCCTAATGTGGGAATGATAGGGACACTCCTCCCACCCAAGGGGTAGACTTGCCCCACGTCATGGCACAAAGATGGAGGCTCAGTGTCATCTCTCATCATGATGGTATCCTAAGTCACAGGCACGGGTAGTATGAGGCAGCAGAGGGGAAGAAAAATATTCATGTACGGAACCAGAAGCCATGCTGTGGAAAGTTCTTCTCCACGTCGTTTGTCCAAAACTGTTAGTGGAGGATTTAGGCATCTCACCAAGGCCTAATCAAAACCACTACCCAAAACACCGAAAATCGGAAAGCAAATTTTTATCAATTTCATGCTGGAAGAAAGACTGAATTGCCTTTCCTCCCCATATACAGAAAATAATACTTCCTCATGATCATCTCCAGCAGCCATGCAGCAAAAAGAAATACAAACAAAAACATAGGGAAAAAAACCAAGCAGTATGGGGGCATGTCTGAAAGTTAATTGATAAAAACGCCATGGGCATCTTTTTGAATTCTGTAATATTTTGGTATTTGATGGCTTTTTAAAACTTTTGTAATATCTTGTGGTGTCTCTTCTCATCCTAAATAAAAATTCACATCTTTAACACATAATTGCAACAGAATTCACTATTTGTAATGTACTCTTTTTTTCTTAAATAAGTTATAACTAGCTTCAGGCTAGTTCTAATTGTATTAGCCTGAATGGAACGGTATTGGCTTCAGGCCCCATATAATCTGCATCTGCCCTGGACATGGGGTTAGTGCTTTGGGCCTCCGCCCCCTTCTCGTCTGAATGTCTGCAGTGCTGGGGTGAGGTGGGGAGAGGAACCTTTGCCCCTGTCAGATTCAGCCATGGCAGCCATTAGACAGTGTCTTTCTAGGTGACTGGGTGTTTTCCTAGGCTTTTTCTCCTCAGGTCCTCTTACTCTTCACCTGTTTTCTTAGCTGTGGTGACTCAAGACTTGCTGCCCAGCCCAGCCTCAGTCAAGACTCCAAAGCCGGTTTCCACTTGCCTTCTGCTCTGCAGTCTCCCCTCCTGTGCCCGGCCCTGCGCCTACAGGCCCCGTTCGCAGGGTGATGGGGGAATCTTTCCTTCCTTTGCTGTCCATTCTCTCTCCAGGGAGTTTCAAGATGTGCTCAGGGTAGACAAGGCCCTATTAATAAACCAAAATCCCATTTGGCATCCTCATTGCCCTCAGTTCTGGAGAGAGAGGCCCAGAAACATCACACATTATCTGAGTCTACAAGACCAGGGTTTGTGAGGGGTGAGGGAAAGGTGTCTCTACTACTTTTCGAGTTGGTGATATTTGTTTTTGAGGTCTCAACACAGACATAGAAAGGCATGAGGACATCCCTGTGTCCTTCTTCCCCATTGATGTACAGCTTTTCTGGCTATTTGTCCATGTCTCTCCCACTAGGGGTTAGGAGCATCTTATTTGTAGGTCAAAGTTATGATAATTCTTCAAGCGTCCCGAAGCAGCTCACTTCTCTCTTGGCCTTCATTTCCTCATTTGTAGAATGAGGTGACTAGGTTACATGATTGCCACAGTCGCCCCAAGCTAGAAATGATCATGTGCTATGAATCATCATGCTTGCAAATTTCTAATTATACAGAGCTTAACTACTCATCTTTGCAGAACTACAACTTATGATGTTCCCTCAGCTCAATGTCGAGAAGAAATCATAAGAAAACTGGTCCACGTTAAGGAAAGGGGTTGGGGGAAAAAAACAGCAACAACATTCAAGTTTCAGTACAATCTTTTATACCAACCACAGCTCTAATGTTCTAGGGTCATCATAGTCAATTATGTTTATGTTTAAAGCTCAATTATGTTTATTAGATTTTAGTAATGAAGGTAGGCAATCGGTGGACACATTTTAGAAAGATTAGCACCTTTAAGGTAGAATTGTGCTGTTGTTATTTTTGTTCTTGTTTTAACTGGGGGAAAAAAAAAGCTGGTTCTCAGTGTTCTCTGTCCTCTCAAAGGCTGTGGTTAGGCAGCATCTTGTCATGTCTGAGTGTGTATGGACTCTCTATCCTCTGGCATGGTTAGCCAAAGCCCTACCCTTCACTTTCTCAGTTAAAAAAAAAAATGCCTGAAAGAAGGGAGGAAATCCCAGGATATTGGAAGCTACCAAGGACTCCTTTGACATGACTGAGGACACGGGCTGGGGAGAGAGACCAATACGGCTTCCAACACTGGCTCTACCACTTAGGGGCTCTAGGAACTTCCAGAAAGAATGAGAACACTGGGGACAGTTTGGAATGGTAAAGACAGAAATGCCCAGGGGTCATCCAGGTCCATTCAGGGAAGAGGGCCATTTTGGCAGGGTGACAATTTCTTCCAGGCCATGTTCCTGTATTTGTTGAGTCAATGCTCTGTGACTAGCCTCCTTCAGATTCTTCAGATGGTTTCCCAGGTGTCTGGAGAAGAGCATTCCAGACAGGGATGGGAGGCACAAGAGCATGCCAACTCCAGAAGAGGGTCAGCCTCATTGTTACTTTATAGGTTAGCCTTTGGTTTATACATCAGCTCCCTATGAGTTGGGTTATCAAACACCTGCCTAAAAGACATTGATCTTTCATTTCTGGGTATGTACAAGCCAAATCTAAATGCTGGATCCACCAGGCTGAGGACCAGTGTGTGGACTGCAGAAACTTCATCAAGCTACTGCTTCCCTGGTTGCTGGCCAGCCTGCCCTGATGACACACCCTCCCTCTCCCCAAGCTTCTTCTTAACTGTAACAGATCTCAGGACATTTTGTAGATAGATGAGAGCCATTACTGTGCTTTGGAATATTCAACTTAACCAATACAAAGAGTTTCCCTTTTTTCTTTCTTTTTCTTTTTTCTTTTTGTTTCTTTTCTTTTCTTTCCTTCCTTCTATCTCTCTCCCTTCCTGCCTGCCTTCCTTTCTTTTTTTTTTTTCCTTCCTTCCTTCCTTTCTTTTCTTTTCTTTTTTCTTTCTTTCCTTCCTTCCTTCCTTTGTTTCTTTACCATATTTGGTAGCCTGGCTTATCACTCCCTCCTGCCCCCTGGCAGCTGCAATGTAAGCTAGTGGTTTGTTGTAGAGCACTGGATCTTTGGGGTTGATGATTTGTCGCTTGGGTCTATGTGGCAAAAGAGGTGGATTCCAAGAAACACATGTTTTAAGAAATTCAGGAAGGAGCAAGGAAGTGGATATGATCATTGGCTAATTGGTTTGTTAGGCCAAAAATGCCTTTTGGTGCTCACCACAGCCCCGAAGCCAACTCTTAAGCAGCGGTGACCTCCCTTGAGGTCGCTGTGTGAATGGCTACGATAAATGGCTGGTTTTGGAAGGTTAGGGATTTTTCTCTCTTTGCTTGTTCTTTTTTCTTTTCTTTTTTTTTTTTTTTTTTTTTTTCACCCTTTTGGTTGTTTGGGATCTTATTGAAAATCACAAACCAGAAAGAAAACTGCAGCCAAGATCAGTGGTGAACATTTCAAGAGTCAGGTTACTGTGGCCTGTGGTTCTCAGCTCCGCTGAAGAAAATTCAGGTTGCTCTAGTGATCTCCCAGTACATTTCCCCTAAAATACCCACTGACCCTTGGTTTACCGAGAAGCAGGAGGTGGAAATGGGCAGAAGGATCAGTCTAAATAACGTGGCAACATAAATACATATGCTTTCTCCGCACCCCACCCCCAACCTGACAGTTGTGTCTATACGGGACTAACACTGAGTCAGATGCTTTGGAACAGAAGCAAATCCTAGAGGCTAAGGACATGGTTTGGGGGGAAATTGAACAATTTTGTAGGCTGGCTCCCAATGTACCTTAAACAAGTGATTCTGTGGCTGCTTGAGGTTAAGGCACTGGGTCAGCCTAGGATCGTTTGTGGACGAGCGGGAGGACCTTGCAGGGAGGGGAGCTGCTTTCAGAGAGTAAAGACCAGGGTAGTAAAAAAGCCTGAACTGAGAACAAAAAGCCATGCTTTCTAAGTCTCACTTTCCTTCTTGCTAAACTGAGGGACCTCAGCAAACCAGCTTGCCTGCCTGGGTCCTCCTTGCCCCATGATCAGCTGATTGCCTCCATTTTTTTTTTTAAGTTTTTTTATTTGTTTGACAGACAGAGATCACAAGTAGGCAGAGAGGCAGACAGAGAGAGAGAGAGGAGGAAGCAGGCTTCCTGCTGAGCAGAGAGCCCGATGCGGATGCCGATGCGGGGCTCTATCCCAGGACTCTGAGATTATGACCTGAGCCGAAGGCAGAGACTTTAACCCACTGAACCAGGCAGGCGCCCCTGCCTCCATTTTTTTTGATGACAAGCTTTCCTTCTACGTTTCCCCAGACTCACCTCAAATATTCTTGCCCTCATGGATGCTTTCATCGTTACCCCGGGGTGAATCACAGGAAGCCAATTTCACACTGTGATCAAACATGCTGCATTTTCCAATGGCGGTAGATTCTATAGCGGTAATATGATGAATTTCTATGAAATGGTGGCAAAAGAGCACCCAAAAGGGGAAAAGCTGGAATTGTGGCATGTTTAAAAAATAATTTCTCTTATAAACAGTGCCACAAACCGTGGCTAAAAATACAGTGTGCAGAGCGGGGCCGTTGGGACAGCCTCAGAGATTAATTTAGAATCATTTGTATTTAACATCTTTTTTTCAATGCAGAAGATTTTTTAATGCACTGAAAAATGACGTCTTCTTAAGAATGCTGAAATTCCTTAATTATCATTTACACCACTAAATTGCCTAGATTTGCCTGTGTTCCCTCGGAGTGCATAAATTCTAAATTAGCGAGGTCTCAATTAATGAGATGTTATTATGTTTACTTTTGGAACGTGTTGGACCATTTGCTATTTTCTGAATCACCCTAAGCTAGAGAAATAAATCTGATATGATCCAGGAGACTGCATCTGAAGCAGATATTCCTTTATCTAAAAACCCTAGGATATAGAGAGTTAAATTTAAACCAAAATGAGATTTCCTGAGGTCTCGAATGCTAATATGTACCGCATTAGCCTAGAGATGGGTAGGGTCCTTCATAACAAAATAGAACACTTGCCAAATCTAGTATCTTAAAACAGTAACGTAGACTCCAGCTTTCTGATTACATTCTTGGGATATTAAAATTCGGTTTGACCTAGATTCAAAGTGACTAGACACTTTTTTCCCCCCTGTAAATTTCAGGGAACTTCCATACAAAGGGAGAGGAACTGTATCTAAATCTCTCTTTTAAAGACACTCATAAAAATGCACTCAGCGCTAAAAGTTTCCACCCAAGGAAATGAACAAAACAAGTTGGATTCAAAGGCAACAACAGCCTTTGAACAGAAAAAAGAAAAGAAGAAAAGAAAATTCCACAATTAGACTTCAACATGGAAATATGTTCTAAATAATTTAAGTAACTGTGGTCAAATGAAGAACAGAAAGGGCAAAACGGCTCTGTGTTTGCAAGGCAAGTTTTCGGTTTCTTTCCCTGTGCTCATCAGTATCATAAACTGTTAGTGCTGGGAGAGCCACAAGCGATCCTCTATTCCAGGCCCCGTTAACAGAAGAGGCCCATCGAGGCAATGGAGTTGGCCAGCATCAGGCAACCAAGTAATGGCGGACGGGGAACTCAAACTCAGCTCTCTCCCAGCTCCCACATTATACAGCAGTACGTCACTAATAGGCACTTACCAGGCCTTTGTGGGATTGAATGAATTTTACCCTTTGAGTTCTTACTGTCCCCCAAATCAATCAGAAGTCATCCATTGCTTCTCAAGGCTGTCTTTTCTTCAGACACTTCTTCCCAATCTGATTTCCTGGATTCCAGAAAAGATTAGGGAGAAGGAAGTTGAGCTGGGAAGAGGCTTTTCTCCACACTCAAGTTTGGGCTAGGGAAGAAAGGGCAAGATAAAAAGAAAAGGGTCACTCAAAGTTATTATTAAACTCTGAGTTTCTGAAACAAATTCTTCTGTGTTTTAATAGGATTGGTAGCTCAGTCCGTGTTCTCTGTTTTTGAAGGAGTTAAGAGTCATCCTCTGTGGAACAGAGTGGGCGCTTGCTAAACATTGAATGAATAAGTAAACGTGAGGGAAAGAGTGCTATGTGTTTTCTGTACAGCGTCTTGCTGAAGTCACTCTAGGTCTCTGGAAGCAGCCATTTTCCCCATTTCCTGAGGTTCAGAGGATGTAACGGCCGGGCCATGGTGTTAAACAACTTCTTTGTATACTTCATGCTTTCCCCTCCTGCTTCCTTGTGAAAGAATCCCAGTCTTCCCATCAACTTCTTGGTTCCCTTTATGAATTTTTTTATTTGGGGGGAAAAAGGAAAAAGATAAACCTCTAATGCATGGCTGAAACCACAGATGAATTGGAAAAATCAAAATGGCTTTGGGTTGGCAACTACCAAACGTCATTGAACAAAAGAAGTGGCATGCCCATTTGGAAGGAGAGGAGGGTGAAAATGGGGGACAGCCCTAATGCTTTGTGATTTGTAACTGCTCTGCTTAATCCTGTTTCCAATTTAACAGTACACTCTAGGTCAACAGAGTCCTACATTCAAAGAGACTTTGCGGTGTCTACATAATGATACTCGTATTGAGTTCCTGAGTTTCCCTTTCTGAAGAACCCAGCATAACTCCATTTGCATGGTCTTCCAATGAGAGGAGAAGAGCAACTCTATTCATCCCCATATATCTTGTGTCTGCCTCAGGGAATGACATCACCCACCTCTCCTTGAGTCAACTTCAACTAACGGAGAAGGTCAGGAACAGTGACTGGCATTACCCTTTCCTGGATCTCACTCCATCTCTGAAATGAGCTTTTTATAAGGTAAATAATTCACTTACCAGGTAACGTAAACAGAGCAACATTGCCAAGTTAAAATGGAGTAAGTTTAGATTCAGAGTGATGCTGAGCAAGGAGCCAGGCTGCACCTAGCAGGCCCATGTGGGACACGCTTGTGCCTAGATGAGCATGGCTTCCGTTAGCTTCAATGGGGAAGGGTTTGCCATGTGGCAAGTTTGCTCCACTGAAGCCTGAACTGTCCATCCCTGGAGAGCAGAAAGGCTGAGATGGGGAGATGGGAAGCTGACTGTGGCTCACCTTCACTTTTTGAAATTCTGGAAATCACAGAGTGAGGAAAAGCTGAGCCCCTCCAGGTGAATCCCGTCTTTCTAAACACAAGGAAACGGAGGCTCAGGGAAGCTTCGGGCCTTGGCGACGGTCCCAGAACAATTAACATCTGAGCCAAGTCTTAGACCCAAGTTTCCTTGATATCATGAGTTGGGGGTAAAGGTTCCTACCTTCTGGCATTCCAGGCAAAAATCATCCAGGAGAGTAGGAAACATGTCTGTCTTATTCACTGGGTGCAAAGAAGATGCACAAGAAATATTCGAAGAATAAAAGAAAGATATCCATATCTGAATACTGAGCAGACTCCAGATTATACCCTAAACCAGAACTCCAGAGTATACCCAGCTTGAGCCCTGAGCTCAAGCTCAGGGCTCCTGGTTCCCTGGAGGTAGGCTGGAAATTCTATCCTGAGCCTGGACTATGCATACACCCAAGAGAATCTAGAATCAAAATTGTTGTGTTGATCACATATAAAGGTCATCCGCTTTTCTCTAACTCATGGTATTACAAAGATACTGAGTCCATAACAAGAACCTAGTGGAGAATTTGTGTTCCATAGTTCTTAATGGTGGTGAAGACAATCATAGTGATGACGACAATGAACTTTGTGCCATATCAGATACAGGTCCTCAGCTTGAAGTTTGTTCTATGCTTTAGGAGCCTGTCTGACTCAACCATAGCCATTTTTTTTCATAAGTAGAAATAGCACAGATATATTCTTGGGAAAAAAAAATACAGCAAGAAAAAAAAAAAAAAAAAAAAGGTTGGGTCTCCACTCCGGGCTTCCTTATAATGTGTGGTGAGTGTAGGTGAACAGGAAGTGAGAAGGCAAAGAATATTCCGAAGGATTTCCAAATGTGATGAAGTTGGAGCAGGAGGCATGTGTGGGTCTCCACATATCCTTCCGTTTCACACAGCAGGACAGAGTGACCTAATAAGAACGTTTCTTATTAAAATTGTGCAAACCTTTCATGGCTCCTCACCCTCTGTCCAGAAGGACACAAAACATGCAAACTCATTAGCTGGGTGTTCACAGGCGTCTTCGATCTTCCTGTGACCGGTTCCCACAATCTGCATGGGAAGGGGAGCTCTAGCCGGGACCTCCAGCCGGGACCTCCTCACCGTTGCCTGCCCTCATCTGGCAACTCCCACCTTCACACTGACCTTTCCTCCCCAAATCCTTCCAATTGTTCCATTTCCAGTTTGTCTCTAAAACCAGTGGGAAGATCTCTCCTTCTTTTGAACTCTGAGTGGTGTTTTGTTTTGGTTTGGTTTTTTGTAAACTTGACAAGACCCTTAGGTGCTGCTGCCTTGCTTTGTGATCTCTGAGGTTATGGCTCAAACCAAAGGATAAACTCTGAGGTTAGGGAACGTTTCTTATTCATTTTCATTCTCTTTAGTGTTTTCCAGGGGGAAGGGTTCATATTTTCCTACAGCAGGAATGATGGAATGAATGGTGGATGGGACAAGAAGCCCCAGCTCCTCGGATTGAGGAGCTTCCCGGCATAGGGTCTCAAGAGCAAGGGATCAGCAGTAGTTCCCTTGCTCCTCCACACTAGATTTTGGTGGGAAAAATGGTCACACTGCCAGGGGAGCATGCAACGTGCGGAAAGGTTTGCATGAGTCACTGGAGAGAGCCCCAGTGAGAGAAGAAAGTGAGGTGCAGTATTTGACGCCCTGCGTCTGCTCAGCCCAGTGTTCTGAGATGGTCTGCATCAGCCTCGGGGGGCTCTTGAAGTACTTTCTTGGGCTGGAGCCTTGAGCTCACTGACTTTAAAGACTGCAAAGCCCAGGGCTCTCCCAGCAAGGTGCTCTTCCTACCCACTGCCAAATGACTGACCCGCCATTGTACCAGCTTTGGGTGTGCATCTCTATGTGTGTGAGAGAGATTACCTTGTGGGAGAAAGATTTGCAAAAGCTGGGGTATTTGAACCACAGCTTAGCTACATGGTAAGGACTGGGGAATGGCATGCATGGGGGCAGGGTTGTACAGACGTGTTTAGGCTCAGGGAGTAGCCTAGTTTGGCTACAGCTTCACACTGGAGAAGAGTGAAATGCAAGAGTGAGGTCACATTAGAGATAACCTAGAAACCAGATCAGAGGCTCTGAATCCCAAGGAACAGAAGACAGAGCAGGATGGCAGGAGGGCCTGGACTAGAGAAGGCAAAGAGGCTTCGACTCCTGTCCCAGCATTGTCAGCTCCCTACGTGATGGTTTATTTACAAAGTGGGGTGTGGTGCTTTCCTTATAAAATCATCATAAAGGTTAAATTATACTGTGTATGTAAAATTACTTTTTGTGAAATGAATGGTAAACAAATTTGGCCAATGATTGGTCCTATTTTCCACATGGATAGGAAGATGGGTTTTAATCACCCAAGATGGGGTTCTTGGGTGATATTCTAGATCAAGCCATTGAGAACCTGGTTTGTGAGCGTGAGATAAAAAATCTCCAGGAGCCAGCAGTGGTTCTCTGAGAACTCTTCTTGGAAGCACAGCATCATTCCCTTTGTTGTGACGGTTGCCTGACTTAACCAGAAAAAGCAACAGAAGAAGCACGTCTGGATTTCAGGGAGGCAAGTTGCAAGATTCTCCCTCATAACAGGCTGATGAACAAGACAGAAGAGTGTAAGCAGAACAATGCATGTGGCTGGTTTTAGAACATGGTGGACTCAATCAAAGTGATGTCAATCTTCAGATGGTTTCTAAGTGGCACGATCTAGTTCAACATAAGAAAAGAACTTAGAAGGATGTGTAGAAGGTTTGCTTATTGAACATCCAATGGTGAAGGGGCTGGAAGCAAAATAAATGTTAAATAATAAGACCCAGGTTTTAAAAACTCTATTATTTAGAGATTGCTACAACATCTAGGTTTTGACAGTAAACATTGTTTATTTCATGATGAGTTTTCAGAACACTCTTATCCATGCATCCAAATCACTAACACACTCCCTTTTCTCTCTCTCTCTCTCTCTCTGTCTCGGCTTCCTAAATTTCTATGAATATTCTGTTCCCTTGGCACTGAACCAGCACCATAGGAATGGAACAAAGACGGAGCCCTCCTTCTCAAAGACCGAGCTGTAAAATTAGCAAAGGAATAAAAAACAGCTGGCGAAACATGATAGCTGTTATTCCGAGCCCATGAACCTGAAAAGATAGTTTATTTTAAAAGACAAACAAAATCTGCCTTCTGTTTGATCTGGGGCAGCATCCGCCATCAGAAGCAGTCCGTTCACATTTAGTGACTAGGGAGGTTTGGGACAAGCAGTACAGGCGCTGTAAACAAAGCACAGAAAGGATCAGTTTCCATCTTAATTTGACAGTAAACAGTACTAATTTGACTGTGCAGCTGTTTATCGATACCCAGGGAAAAAAAAAGTTGCAATTCAATAGAGAGAACAGTAGCCAGTGTGTTGAGGCAGAATTGTTCATAAGATGGCAGGAGCCGGGCTGTCTTGAATCTCTTGATGTTAGAAGAACACAATGTAAATTGCCACACGGTGTGGTTTTCATCTGGCAGCGTAGCCCAGGCCATGGGAGCCTATAGTTTTCAGCCTTCATAGAGGGCTCTCTGTAGTGGCTTCATCCTGACTTTCCAATAGATTCTCTGTCAATCATGTAATATTTTACAGGAAATGGGTCCAGCCCAAGGCAAAATTCTTTATTTGCTCACTCTCTCATTTTATAGATGTTTATTAAGGGCTTGCTATGTGCCAATGCTGAGCTGAATACTGGAGATAAAAAGATGAATATCCCTCATCCCTCAGGGAAGCAGGCTCCCTGCTGAGCAGAGAGCCCGATTTGGGGCTCGATCCCAGGACCCTGGGATCATGACCTGAGCCGAAGGCAGAGGCTTAACCCACTGAACCACCCAGGCACCCCTCTAATAATTTATTACAATTTATGTCTCAAACCTGTTCCTATAATCTTAAGCTGTCACCTTAAGATGATGCTCAGGGCCTTCGGCTTGGAATAAGCAGGATATTATGCTTCAGTTCTTTAAAACATATTTGCTGAGCCTACTAGGTGCCAGGACTGAATGCGAGCTTTGTCATTACTGCTCTAAGTCCCATCAAGACATTGTCTCTGACATTATCCTGATTCTTTACCAGGAACTGTTGTCTGCCTCCCCCACACAAAATTTAAAACAAATACAATCCCACAGCATTTTAAACAATTTTGAAGACATTTGCCATTTGTCATTGAACGAGAGAGAATAGTTAGAATGAACAGCTATTAGAAGGAAAAAAATCCGGTCGCACGTTCAGTTTGGTAAGAATATGCAATTTTACTACTTATGTTTTAATTTATCTTCCTTTCAGATGCAATTAAATCTCTGTCATTAGGTCATATCTGGCCTGGCCAAAGAAAGCATTCTATTTAGAAAGTGGACCATGGGTGCTGCCAGCGTCTCTCCATTTCACTTAAAATAAAATAGAAGCGTGGGCTTGTGACTTGTAGACTATTTTGCCCCGTTGGTTTGCCTGTGCTCTGGCGTGCGGTGGATGTTAAGCTTGGGAAATCTGCATGGCAAAGGAAAATCCACAAGGACTTTATTATATGTTATTTCTTTACGATGCTTATCATTTGTTGAACAGGAAGAACACAGGGGAGGCCCGGTTCTGAGCATTGTTCAAGGGAAAAAAGTGTGAAGCTCAGTTAGACTCAGTTTTACACCAAGATTCTATTCCTTGTCACCAACCTAGGACTTGTCATCTGAGGGCACCTACCCACTGGGGCTTCTCTGGAAATTTTGCTATTATTCTCCCACTTATGCCGAGAATCTGGAACTTTCAGTATAAAAAATGGTTCCGTAGAGCCACAAAACTGTACTTTATGGCACTCCATCACCTGGGGAACTTTAGGTGTCCTTGGGGGCAATGCCAAACCCCAAGCCTATGGCCAGAAGCAAATAATAGGTGTGCTATTTCACACGCAATTTCAGCAGCGGCACATCTTAGGATTAGTTCATTAAGAAGCTCAGTGACGTCATCCAAAGATCCAGATGCTTCTATCCCACTCCTCTGCCATCCTCAGAGAGCCAGCCTTACACTCAGTCGTGTCCCCTCATGGTAGCAAGACATCTGCAGCTGCAGGACCATCCTATCCTATATGTGGCCACATCTGTGGGGAGGAGATACCATTTCTTCCTTATGCCTCTTTTTAAAATCAAGGAATCCTTTCCCCTCTAAGCCCTCAGAGGATCTTGCCTCGCTTCTCTTTGGTCAGAATTGTGTTACATGACCTGACTTCTGCCAGTCACCACGGGGAATGGAACCACCTTACGAGCTTAGGCCCATCAGAGCACCTGCCCTCAGGTACGCTATGGGGAGGGAGAGGTAGATCCCAGAACCAAGCTTAGGCTGTGTTATCCGGAAGTTGGGCGAGCGGTTGTTTCAGTGGGCGGCCCACAGCATTTGCCACAAGTGGTCAGGCCTGGCCTATCTAACCTTCAGACAACCTTGTGTGGAAAGCAAGTCCAGCCTTACAAGGTCCCACAGGCAGAAGAGAGACCCAAGCATTTTCGTTTTTGTGCAAGGTCACCTGGAATTAAATGGCAGAGTGAAAAGGCCAACCACAGCCTTCAGTCCTTCCAAGCCCGTTGTGTTTGGCATTACTTCTTTCCTTGGTTTCAACATAATCGGTGACTTTCCACCCCACTGGTGCCTCCTCTGTCTGACTTCAGCTGGGATCTGTCTTCTCCCCATGATCGATGTGAGGTCAATCCTCACAAAGTGCTTTACTATGCCAGGCACTGGGCTCCGCCATTCATCCCACAAAATCCCTAATCACACACATAGTCTGAGAAGATAGGGTTCAATCCCAAGCTATTGATTCTAAAATCATGTTCTTAACCATTACACTCCTCCTGTCTGTTGTCAGGGCAACCGTGGACTGGCCTGAGGTTAATTCAACAGGTCACAAACCAGTAAGGGCTTTGGGATGGAAACTGATTTAGAAGAACAGACCCCGGGCCCTTGGTCCATGTGGGACCACTCTCATGGGGGATGGTAGAAGAGCCCTAGTATTCAATCTAGTTACTCCTAGTTACTAGCTTTTAGATTGTGGTAAATAAATAAATAAATAAATTCCAACTGTGCCTCAGTTTTCTGATCTGTACAATGGCGATTAAAGTAATTCCTACCTCACAGCTTTGTTCTTGCCAAGATTAAGGACGATTCTACATGGAAATGCTCTGTAAGTTGTCAAACATTCTAATGATTATTAGTTAATAATTATTACGGGCATCACATGCTTTCAGAGATGAGGGTGTTCCATGCACGTAACTCGATTTCTCTGCCCTGTGAGATAGTTAGGGAGTCAAGAAATGAGAAGCTACGAAGTGATACTGATAGTCTAGCAGACAGCTGGAGACCGTCACCAGCTTCCTCCTGCCTGGGGCTCCTCATATCTGCAGGAGCTTTACTCTGCCCTGCCCCGTCCCTCCTCCCAGGGCATCTTCCTCACCTCTCCTGCTGATCTCCACATGCCTCTGCTCTTGCCCTCAAAACTGTTCAATGCTCTCCTTGTCTTGTGATTTTTTTTTTTCTCTCGGTGGCAGAGAAGGGTAAGGTTGTACATGACGCTAACACAAGCCATGGATGGACATCAATCCTAATTACAGACACACTTTGGTACAGGGCACTGTCCTGTGTTGGCTGAGCATTTGCTCCTTGGAACTGACTTCACGTGGGCTGCAGGAGACATGGACGGGAGAGGACAAAGCCCCGAGATGGGCTCGAGGGATATTACAGGTTAGAAGAGACCTCAGTGACCACCTAAACCCTCCTGTTTCAGGTGTTAGTGGATGTGATCCAGAAAGAGAATCAATACTCAAACATGTTTCCCAAGAGTTAAACCCATTTAAATAGGCTTCTTGATCCGTGGTTGAATTTTGGTCTTCGATGGGCTAATATATATCATAGTTATCTAAGAAGGGATTTCCCAGAACAATCTGGCTCTAAGATAGCTTTTCACAGAGCATTGGATTATACCAGTTTTCCAGAGGACACTGATTACTCCCATATTATGTTATATTTGGGGAAACTGTGGTTCACAGAAGTTCAATGACTTACTCCAGGTTTCAAGCTGGCCAGAGGAAAGGGCAGGCTCCTAGCCCACCATGCTCTCTATAAAGTAGTTCTCAATCTTGAGGTACATCAGCATTACTTGCAAGGCTTGTTGGGTCCCACTCCTTGAGTTTCTGCATCAGTGGGGTCTAGAGAGGGGCCCAAGGATTTGCATTTCTCATGCACTCCCAGGTGAGGTTCATGCTGCTTCCCTGGGGCTCACACTTAGAGAACCTCTTTGTTACATCCCTTGACTCTCCTGTTAGGTGCTCTGGAAGAAAGCAGATGTGTCAGGTTTCTAATCTAAGGAGAAGAGTGAATTCCTAGCCATGGAAGCTGCTTTAGCCCTAGAGAAAGTAAGCAGTTGGCCCCAAGATGTGATTCATGGGGTGCTGGGAAACCAGCTCACCCTTCCCTGAAGTCTCCCACCCTTGTTGAAATTCTTCCCCTCCCCTTTGCCACCCTACCTGGAACTTTACCAATTAGAGATTCCTTGCCATTTGTTGTTTGTTTGTCTTAGGTTGTTCTTTTACAATATAAATGCTCCTAGAAGGGTTGAGAAAGATTGTCAGTCATTTACATGTGAGTAAGAGTTAGTTAAGTCAGATTCCCCCTTTGTACTCAGCTGACAATACTCTCATGGGAGAACAGGAATTTTGACGGGGTTGGAGAAACTGCAGGGAGAGCCCCTATTTTTGGAGATTGGAGGGGAATTTAAAATGGGTTGGGGGATGCCCAGTGAGTGAGTGCGCCCAGGAGCTGACATGCCACTTTGGGTTACTGCTCCTTCTTGCCTTGTTGCATTATCCTAAGTCTCACTAGCTACTGAACCAAGGTGGGGTGAAGGAGAGGAAAGGGAATGCAGATTTTCCTTTTGGATCACAAAGGCTTGCCCTCATTCAAATATGGGAATCTAAGGTGGTGGCATAGACCCGAATGACTCCCGGGGACCCTGTTGACTGAGAGGACTTCCTCCGATGACAAAACGGCAGATCTGGTGAAGGAGTCTGAGTGCTGGGTGGTCTGTGCCCTGTTGTGCCCTGTGTGCGTGGGAACATGCGCATGCTTCTTTGCTGAATTCTATTTCCCAAAGACTTTTGGTGTATTCTCTTGCACTGTAACAAAGACCACGCAGCCTCTGTCTCCAGCTTCCTCATTGTGTCTCCCTCTGGATCTTTTTCTCTTCTTCCTCTTGCCAGCCTCTCCATCTCTCTCTGTTTCTAGTCTCCATCTTTCTTTCCGCAGATGGAGATATGAAGAAACTTTTCTGGAGAGATTTAAATGGTTGGCTCCTGGACTATATAGCTTTGCCCATTTTCAGGGAACACCATTTGCAGAGAATTCCATCAAAATGTCACCTCTCAAAGTCATGACTCTTGGTGGCAGTGGCTGGTGCCTTTCAGAATTCCTGCTCCTGAGTAGTAAGGAAGAATCAGGTTGGGGAAGAGTAGTGCCCCCTTCAGCAGGCCTATCCCAGGGAAAATTATAATTCCGTTTCAGCTTCTCTTCTGCCACTTTAGGACATAGGCAGCTGCTCATAGGGTCAACCCTAGGTAGTAGATGATGGGAATTTCAGACCCCAGAATGCTGGTTGAGGAGATTTGTAGCTGCCCGTCGTTCTCAGAGTACCTATCTCACACTGTGTCTCAGACAGAGATCTCGGGAGGGCTACAGACCTTCTACCCTAGTCACTGAGCCTTCTAGATCCCCAAAGGACTGTCTCAAAGCCATCTTCTCCCCCAGTTCCTGTCTTTTGTTCCCCAGTCTCGGGCTGTGCACAGAAAGGACCAACAGCCATGGAGAAGTGTGGAAATCATTTACTACAAGCCCCCAAGAGGAATGCTGAATTTCGGATCAAAGTTAGAATGGACCCGTCAGGCAGTATTTATCCGCCCCTTTCTGAGTTCTGATGACTGACATTGTTCTGTTTTTATTACTGGCCCTTGGAAGCAATTGTTTTAGAAAAATATTGTCTAGACCTGAAATTGAGTGAATATGACATTAATTACAGAGGCTTTCCCCTGAGTGTCTCTTTGCCAGCTGTGTTCTCTGCGCGTGAGCTGCTGGGGGCTCACAGGGGATGAGATGGTGAAGGGCAGGAACCGCCAGCATAGAAAGCCTACAGGAGGCCAGGTTCTGGGCTCTGCCTTTATTTAACCCAGAGTCCTTCAGTTCACCCTCTCAACAACCCAGTGAAGGTGGTATCATTTACCCTGTTTGACAGATATGGAAACTGAGGCATGTGAAAGTCAGATATTATGTTCAGAGATGCACCAGGCAAAAAAGGTGCTATAAGGAATCATATCCAGGTCAACTGAGCTCTGAAATATATGCTCTTTCCATCTCCGGCCCATTGTTACTAGGTAGCTTGGAAGGTGACATGCTCCATGCAGTAATAAAGTCACTTAAAATGATAAGTCCTATGTATGGAACTGAAATGGGGCTCAAACTCAGGATGGCTGTGCCTGTCCTTTGTGTCATGGCACCAGTGGGTCAGGGCAGGATGTGGAAGTACTATCCCTGCACACTACTCCCATCTTGGGAGGACTGGCAATCATGTAACCATGAAGAGGAGTGGCTATGGTAGCTTCTGTCTATTTATCTCTACCTATGTCCCACTAAACTCAAACTAGATATATCCTCAACTCCGCAACTCAACTAGTGTTCAATTGGATTCACAAAATCCCACATTCCTTCTAGCACCATCCAACACATGCAGAACAGTGGTGGAGGGAAAGCAGGAATAGAAAGAGACAATGGTCTCTACATCTTTGTGCAAACATTGCAAAATCGTACTACCATGTGACCACATGACTGGGGCTCCTTCCAAAAACTTGTACAAATGAGAGATCCTGAAGTTTAAATTTCACTGACATCACAGGAAATCTTTTTCTCATGTGTGTGTGGGTACCAGAAGCATCTCCACTACAGGCGTTAAGATGGGATTACTAATGAGACTATGTCTTTCCCCCTCTGTGCTGGGGTTGAGGGGGTTGAGAACCAGAACTTTGGAGTTTATGAAATGCCAATCTTGGTGCTCTGTGGCTGGTGTTTTTTCTAGTACAAGTGTTGGCAAACTTCTTCTATGAAGGATGAGAAAGTAAATATTTTACCCTTTGTGGGCCCTGTGGTCTCAATTGTAGCTACTCAACTCTGCCTTGTAGGGCTACAGCAGGCCTAGACACTGTGTAAATGAAGAGCATGGCCATGTTCCCATGTAATTGTATTTAGAAAACAGGGGTGGTTTGCTGACCCCTGTTCTAGTCCATCTCCCTTAAGCTGATCATTTGCTGTATTGAAGACGGGGGTGCCTTCAAGGAGGGGGTGTAGCTTGAAAGTCTGCTCTGTTGGTTAAAGTCATTTCCAGTTGCCACCATCTTTTGGTGCCTTTGGGGCAGGAGGGCTTTGAAGGAAGAAAGAGAGATGGCTTGTGAAAGGGACAAGATCAAGGACTATTTAGGTATGCAGATTTTTTAAATTAACATATAATGTATTATTTGCCCCAGGGGTACAGGTTTGTGAATTGTCAGGTTTACACAATTCACAGAACTCACTATAGCCCATACCCTCTCCAATGTCCATAACCCAGGCTCCCTCTCTCTACCCCCTACCCCCTAGCAACCCTCAGTTTGTTTTGTGAGATTAAGAGTCTTTTATGGTTTGTCTCCCTCCTGAACCCACCTTGTTTCATTTTTTCCTCCCTACCTCCCATGACTCCCGCCTTGCCTCTCAAATTCCTCGTATCAGAGAGATCATATGATAATTGTCTTTCTTTGACTTATTTCGCTCATCATAATACCCTCTAGTTCCATCCAGGTCATTGCAAATGGCAAGATTTCATTTCTTTCTAGTGGCTGCATAGTATTCCATTGTGTGTGTATATATATATATATATACCACATCTTTATCCTTTCATCTGTTGATGGACACATCTAGGTTCTTTCCACAATTTGGCTATTGTGGACATTGTTGCTATAAACATTTGGGTGCACGTGCCCCTTCAGATTACTATATTTGTATCTTTAGGGTAAATACCCAGTAGTGCGATTGCTGGGTCATAGGGAAGCTCCATTTTTAACTTCTTGAGGAACCTCCATGCTGTTTTCCAGAGTGGCTGCACCAGCTTGCATTCCCACCAACAGTGTAGGAGGGTTTCCCCAGGTACGCAGATTTTATTTGCTGCTTTCTCCTCCCATTTTTAAGTCAAACATATTCTAACATATAGAAGTAGACACTTGGCTCTTTTAAACTAACTTGGGTTACCTCACTGGATATAATTGAAACACTGGGTCCAATGAATCTGTTTTGTCTATAAGTTTTTGGGTGTTCCCATAATCCTTCTGGCGCCAACCCCTGTCATTCAGATCCACCAGTGTCTATTTTGACAGCCTACATGCTGGCATTACCAACATCTTACTTTTTCTGGGCTTGAACATTAGGATGATTAAGGTAAGGTTTCTGTATTTATCTTTTTGAAGAGAGGCCTTACAGGAAAAACACAGAAACTATTCTTTTTTTTTTTTTTTTTGCTTTGGAAACTTCAAACTATTTCACCAAATCACTATGATTATTGTATACTTCAGAGTTAAAATTAGGAATAAATTTTAGTATTACTTTCCCTCTCTTTTCTTCTCTTCCCTCTCATTTTAACTGAGTTATAAGAAAGGACTTGATTAAATAAAGTGGAAGGCATCATGTTGTAATTTAAAGCATTTTGGATTTCAGTTTTCCTCATATATACATGTCTTTATTATATTATATTTCCACTCCCTCAATTAGATGTTTAACATCAGTAACAGATGCATATATTGCGTCTAATGCACACTGAAGGGATAATGTCCAATATCAGTCCAGGGAGCTAGCTAATGTTCGACATAAATAGTATAAAAATATTATATTTAACTCTTCATGTATGAACAGTTCCATTTATCAATGTTACCAAGAGAAATAAATGACACTGCATTTTATTTCAGTCTTGGCACGAAGAGAAAGTTTTAGCCAACGGTGAGTTAATTCATTAGAGAAAGTTAGTGATTATAATTTTTACAAATGTGAAGTATTTTGGTTCTGGTTTTGATTGCAATTGCTTCCCTGGAAATTATTTTAGAAGATGTTATATTTCTCCTAGGAACTGTGTAGGACCTATGAGAAAGGATGGGTCCAAAGTTGCACTTTTGCTAAGTTGTAAAGTTGGGACAGTCTGATCCTTGGTCCTTTATCCCAAGAATTTCCCTCATGGCAAGCAGGTTGGGATTCAGTGCTGGTTCTCTGGTAGCATGGGGGAGTGAAGGGTAAAGAGCAGAACTTCTGAGTTCAGCCTGAATGAGGTTAGCATCCTATCCTTGGCACTCTGGTGGTGTGAATTTGGGCAGTAATTAATCTCTAGAATCTCTGTTGTTTTTTCATGTGTGTAATGAACACATTGGTAATACTCAACTCTTTTTGAGTTAAATGAGATTATTATATCAGAGCATTTGATAAGCTGTAACTTACCTAGTTAGGTTAGATAGCTCGTCTGCACCTCACCTTCTATAACAGTGCTTACTGACTTTGGATACACCTTTGGATTACCTGGCTTCCACTTAATACCCTAACAGAACCCAGATCAATAAAATCTAATAAATAATTGAAAAAAATCAGAGTGCTTGTGTCTGAAATCATTTAACTGCTCCCACACCAAAAGTGGACATGAGTGAGCCAGAGGTCTTAGCTACCCACCCAACAGTGTTTCATTTGTGTGTGGAAATTTGGTAGGAAGGAGGGAGGGATTGTATAACGATAGTTCATATTTTCACAGCTCTTTCGTATTACTTTTTATAGAGCTCTTCATAGATGTTACTGATTTTATTCTCTTGGCAACTCTAGAAGATTTTTCAGCTTCAAAAAGATTCTCCCATTTGCAAAAGTTCACACAGTTTTGAAGTGGCAGAACTGAGACTTGCTCCCAGATCCTCAGACTCCGACTCATTCCCAGTCTCTAAACTTGGTGTTAATCCACCGCCAGAAGATGCTCTGTTACCTGTTCTGTCTGGTGTTGCTTCCCTCCCAGCAGACTGGTGAGGGCACAAGGAGAGGGACGCCCCCTAGGTCCAGAAGGAAGTTACCTGTGCCCACACTGCCAGTCCTGGGCAGCCTGGTGCTGTGGACAGCTTGGGGAGGGGTTGCAGGCACTCCACTGCCTCCCGTCTTCCTCCTGAGAACCCAGGAGAAGTGGTTCTTGGGGGTGTGGCTTTCCAGAGGAGAACAATTTCCCCCCAAACTGGAGGAATAACTAACATGGGATTGCTAACTTTTTATTTTACTGAATGAGATCATAAGAAAAGCAAAAACAAGAACAAAACATCAGTCATCAACAACCAATATCCTCTCAGTGAAAACATTCAACACCACCTCCAAAAAGGCAGAACATAGGCTCAGAAAAAAGGATAGCTTTTCCATGGACAATCCCCTCTCTCCCTGTCTGCCTTCCTTTCTTCCTTCCACTTCCCTCCCTCTTTCCTTCTCTCTTTCACTTGTCTTCTTTTTCCTTCCCATTTCAGTGCTGTCCAGTCCACAAGCTGACCCAAGCTCTCTGCCATCCCTGGGAAGACATGCCTCTTCATTTTGGTAGAGGCCCCTGGATAGCAGTGAACGAAACCAACTGTGTGATTCTTGGAGTCTCTGAGGTCTGCTCATTTCCAAGGAATGTGAAGGATTAAAAATACTAGTGCACCATGATATAAGAAAGCATGCAGCAGAGCAGAGTCAGGCCACCAAAGTATTGAAATGGGCCCACAGAAAACAAAGGGGACCCACCTCTCCTCTTCCCAAAGGAGGTGCCAACAGCCCAACTGCCATAGAAAACATGAAGTCTGAGAACTGCCCATGTGTTTGACAGCCCTGGAGGGTTCCCTGAGGAACAGTCTGGGTGGGTCCTGTCAGGAGAGGGTGGAGGCTGTGTTGCTTGGAGAGGCCGCTCTGAGTTGGACATTCCACTTTGCAATGGGGGGATTGGGTTTCTCTCATGCAATCACCATTGAGCATGAATCACTTCATTTCCTTTATGTTGTCCCACCCTACTTACCCACACCCCTTCACACACACTTCAACCTCCCCCACAATTCCAGAGTTCCCAGAAAATTCCCACCAAGCTCAGTTCTTTGATAGTTTGAACTATCTCTTGGAGTGGTTCCTCTGCCCATATGGGAAGCAGGGGACACAAGATCACAGATTCATTCAGTCTTCAGTGAAGACCGTTAACATGCTGTCCAGGGACCAGTGTAGTCAGCGCTATCTGAGGGCTCATGAGAAGTGCCCTACCCCAGAATTATGGAATCAGGATCGGCACTTTAACAAGATCCCCATATGATTCGCATGTATGCTAGGGTCTGAGAAGTGCCACTCTAGGACTCTAGGGTTGACATGCCTCTGCCCATAGCTGAGATGTAGCTGATAGCTTTCAAAAAACGAGTCATAATTCCCATACTACTGTGGAGTGAGCACGAGTCAGGGATTCATTGAACTCAATCAGGAAACCTGCAAGATCCTAAAATTAGTTTCAAATAGAATAAAAGAGACTGCAGTATAGTCAGTGCAAGAAAGATCGCTAAAAACAGAAACTTTAAACAACAGAAGTTAATGTTCTACAGGACAACAAAAACTTTGAAGTTATGTCTTCTATTAGGCAGATAGTATTTGCATTTCTATCAGATAAAACATATACATAATATATCAATCTTCTGTAAATTAACATCTAACTTTACAAAGTCTGGACTCTTAATATTAAATAAGTCCAAAAAAATCTATGTCCTCAAGGACAAAACCAGATGGTTCTTGTGAGACATGCTTTAGTATAACTCTGAACG
>PISX010006294.1:64731-98910 GCA_004024625.1 Mellivora capensis
TTTTTATTTTTTTATAAACAAATTTTAACCCCAGGGGTACATGTCTGTGAATCGCCATCATATTACTTTTTATAGAGCTCTTCATAGATGTTACTGATTTTATTCTCTTGGCAACTCTAGAAGATTTTTCAGCTTCAAAAAGATTCTCCCATTTGCAAAAGTTCACACAGTTTTGAAGTGGCAGAACTGAGACTTGCTCCCAGATCCTCAGACTCCAACTCATTCCCAGTCTCTAAACTTGGTGTTAATCCACCGCCAGAAGATGCTCTGTTACCTGTTCTGTCTGGTGTTGCTTCCCTCCCAGCAGACTGGTGAGGGCACAAGGAGAGGGACGCCCCCTAGGTCCGGAAGGAAGTTACCTGTGCCCACACTGCCAGTCCTGGGCAGCCTGGTGCTGTGGACAGCTTGGGGAGGGGTCGCAGGCACTCCACTGCCTCCCGTCTTCCTCCTGAGAACCCAGGAGAAGTGGTTCTTGGGGGTGTGGCTTTCCAGAGGAGAACAATTTCCCCCCAAACTGGAGGAATAACTAACATGGGATTGCTAACTTTTTATTTTACTGAATGAGATCATAGGAAAAGCAAAAACAAGAACAAAACATCAGTCATCAACAACCAATATCCTCTCAGTGAAAACATTCAACACCACCTCCAAAAAGGCAGAACATAGGCTCAGAAAAAAGGATAGCTTTTCCATGGACAATCCCCTCTCTCCCTGTCTGCCTTCCTTTCTTCCTTCCACTCCCCTCCCTCTTTCCTTCTCTCTTTCACTTGTCTTCTTTTTCCTTCCCATTTCAGTGCTGTCCAGTCCACAAGCCGACCCAAGCTCTCTGCCATCCCTGGGAAGACATGCCTCTTCATTTTGGTAGAGGCCCCTGGATAGCAGTGAACGAAACCAACTGTGTGATTCTTGGAGTCTCTGAGGTCTGCTCATTTCCAAGGAATGTGAAGGATTAAAAATACTAGTGCACCATGATATAAGAAAGCATGCAGCAGAGCAGAGTCAGGCCACCAAAGTGTTGAAATGGACCCACAGAAAACAAAGGGGACCCACCTCTCCTCTTCCCAAAGGAGGTGCCAACAGCCCAACTGCCATAGAAAACATGAAGTCTGAGAACTGCCCATGTGTTTGACAGCCCTGGAGGGTTCCCTGAGGAACAGTCTGGGTGGGTCCTGTCAGGAGAGGGTGGAGGCTGTGTTGCTTGGAGAGGCCGCTCTGAGTTGGACATTCCACTTTGCAGTGGGGGGATTGGGTTTCTCTCATGCAATCACCATTGAGCATGAATCACTTCATTTCCTTTATGTTGTCCCACCCTACTTACCCACACCCCTTCACACACACTTCAACCTCCCCCACAATTCCAGAGTTCCCAGAAAATTCCCACCAAGCTCAGTTCTTTGATAGTTTGAACTATCTCTTGGAGTGGTTCCTCTGCCCATATGGGAAGCAGGGGACACAAGATCACAGATTCATTCAGTCTTCAGTGAAGACCGTTAACATGCTGTCCAGGGACCAGTGTAGTCAGCGTTATCTGAGGGCTCATGAGAAGTGCCCTACCCCAGAATTATGGAATCAGGATCGGCACTTGAACAAGATCCCCATATGATTCGCATGTATGCTAGGGTCTGAGAAGTGCCACTCTAGGACTCTAGGGTTGACATGCCTCTGCCCATAGCTGAGGTGTAGCTGATAGCTTTCAAAAAACGAGTCATAATTCCCATACTACTGTGGAGTGAGCACGAGTCAGGGATTCATTGAACTCAATCAGGAAACCTGCAAGATCCTAAAATTAGTTTCAAATAGAATAAAAGAGACTGCAGTATAGTCAGTGCAAGAAAGATCGCTAAAAACAGAAACTTTAAATACAACAGAAGTTAATGTTCTACAGGACAACAAAAACTTTGAAGTTATGTCTTCTATTAGGCAGATAGTATTTGCATTTCTATCAGATAAAACTTATACATAATATATCAATCTTCTGTAAATTAATATCTAACTTTACAAAGTCTGGACTCTTAATATTAAATAAGTCCAAAAAAATCTATGTCCTCAAGGACAAAACCAGATGGTTCTTGTGAGACATGCTTTAGTATAACTCTGAACGGGAACTGGCTAATCTTTTGTCATTTCCAAATTTTGGATACTCTTTCTTTTTTTTTTTTTGGATACTCTTTCTTAACGTGAAGTTTGACCAGAAGGATGTTGCCAACTTCCTTCTGCCACAAGAACACCTCTAATTTCCCACCACACACATCCCATTCTACTAGGCTTCAACTCCCCTCATTGGAGATACTTTGGGATCAGAAAATAAGATTAAGGTGCTGCCTCCAGAAACAAGCATGAAGAACATGGGGTCTACCTGGGACAGAAATGGGAGAAATGAGAGACTTCTGTATTGTTCTTCCTTTAGCATGCTGGCATGGAATTCTTTAACTGATTGACCACTGAGATTCCAGACAGAGTCCAACCCTAGGAGATGAGATGCAAAATGGGCAAGTATAGAAGATGGATTCAAGGAAAGAACAAGTTATTGGATACCAGGATAGGGGAGAAGTGACAGTAAGCAGTTCTATGAGAGCCTTCCACACAAACAACAGGATCACCCGGTCACTTAAGTCTGTCACCTAAGGAGGGCAGACTGACGGAAGTCTCTAGGGGCCAAAAAGCAAGGGAGATACAGAATTCATTTTTAGACAGTTCATTCAGCCTTTATTGACCAACTGTTGTGTTCTTGGCATTGGGCTACTGGGATGAATAAAAATCAATCTACACTTCAGGGATGGTTCAGTCAAGGTGTTTTAACTTGGGTTTCATGAAGAGGCTTTGGGGGTCCCCTAAAGTTACAAGCATAAATTCATGTTTGTGTCAGTTTTTCTTCTGTCAGATTCCCAAAGTATCTGTGTCCCCACACAGTTAGAATCCAATTATCAAGTAGAAACAAAATTTTAAGAAGAGGGCGCAGACTCACAAAATCTGCCTTATTAGCCCCAGAGACCAACAAAATGGGAAAAATAGTCAACATACAATAAAAGTAATGCCTATTTAGAAAGCTTCCTTAGGGAGAGTCCCACAGGCCTCCCAGTGTGAAATGGACCCACAGAACAATGGCACCTTTCACAGTGGCGGCTTTCCTGACCTGCCTTTCTAGTTTACTGCTCCTTCTCCCTGCAAGGTTCCCTCACTTTTTTCTGCTTCTCTGGGGACCTATCCATACTCCAGGGACCAGGTCCTCCAGAGAAACTTCTAGAATTCTCTAACCTCCAAAAGGCCCTTTCTCCTCTAAACTCCATGGCCCTTGCTCTGTCTTGCCTTATTAATGGTTCGTGCCTTACTTTCTGTGCGTCATAAGCATTTTTAGAGCAGGGAAGGGAATGGAGAGGGTGTTACTCCTTTGTGTCCCCAGCAACATTTGGGTCAGTGACAACCCGCACTGTCTTTAAATGGTGTTGTGCTTTTGTTTTGGGGGGTTTTTCGTTTTTGTTTTGTTTTGTTAATTTTGGGGGGCTCCGGCCCGCTGCATTGGAAAGGGGGCACTCTTCGTGGGCGTCTCCTGACAGGCACGGAAAATAGAGAAGGACACATATACAAACCAAACAGCACGAGGCGGTAACAACTAGAAATCAATCCCGCCTTGTGCATACAGCACCCGTTTTACTCCATTTCTAACTTGAACCATTTCCTTCGCAAATTGTTTGGCGCAGAAACATTTCAGTACTGCTTGAGGGAGTGGAAAAGAAGATACATTCAAGAAAAAAAAAATGGAGTTTGGTAGGGCCAAAACTGTAAAAAGAAATACAAACTATGGATTCCGGAGAAATAAACAAAGACAAGGAGCGACTTCTCCAGACAACAGGGGCTCATCACGGTGCATGCATTGCCCACAACTATGTTTGCACAAATATATCAGGGCTATCAAGAATGTTATAATGATACTCCATCAGCCATGGTTCTCGTTTTAACCACTGTAATAAGCAAAACATACAGAGCACATTGCTGGCTTTAAAGACTATAATTTTCTCTGAGGAGAAATATTGCAAAAAGGGAAAAAGGAGAGAGAGAGAGAAGAAAACATGATACTTTGTTCTGTTCCTAAAAAAAGCATTTTTCCCTTTCTCTGCTGCTCTTTCCTTTCATTAAACTGTCCTTAAGTGCTTTTAGAGAAAACTAAGTAGGCCACAATTCTGGGCTGCTGACTACATAATTATAAGTCTGGGAGGCTGTAGGAATGGCCAGAGAGAGGCCCGGTCCCCTTCCTGAAATCCAGAGACCCGTGGGGATTGTGCCAGTTGTGGCTGGACTCCTCACGTTGAAATGATTTCTCATTTTGAAGGAAAATCAGGGACATTCTTATCCTTATTAGTCCTCTGAGAACTTGGGCCATTGCCAGATTTTATTGGAAAATTGCAACAAAAGAAATTAGAGATAGTGAGTTCTGCAGGGGTCTTATATTCGAAGGCTTACACTAGAGGCATATCGAAACCAGATTATTTCCAGATCAGTTCTGCTCCGTGAACTAAAATATATTTTTTGCCCTTTAAATATTCACATTTCCTTCAATTGAGATTCATATTGTTCATGTCTGCGTGTGTGTACAATGTGTGTGTGTGTGCGTGTGTGTGTGTGTGTGTGTAAGAACCAGATATAAGATTACCACAGAGAAAGTTACGATAGAGAGATGGGTGCGTATTCTGCCACCAAGAGGTACGCTTCAACTGGGCAGGCATCATCTCATCTGCTGGGGCCCAGGAGATGGCTGGGAGGACCCCCAAAAAGAGACACAACGGGAGTCAGGACACACTACCCTCTGGAAGAAAGCACCTGAGATTTATTTAGAAAGTGGTCATTGCAAAGGCCTCAGAACAAATGTGTCTGATGCTTGGATCTCTCCCTGGGGTCGATGTCGGAGCTTCCCTGGGGAGGCACAGCATGGGGAAGGAGTCTAGGCTTGGAGGCACATGCACCTGGCATTGTGTTTTACTTGGGTGGTTTGTGTTGTTGTGACCTGGGCAAACTGTCTATCTGGATTCCAAGATGAAAGGATTATAGCAGAAAATCTCCTAGTCACTTCTCATTCTGAAATCAGAGAGTGCTCATCTCCTAGGCACATCCAGATAGCAAGGGGGGACTTAAAGTAGACGTGTGTCCTCTCTCCATCTTAGCCCTCCCCCCACCCATTACTCGTGTACCACAGCATACAACCATGACAGTTCTTAAGGGGATGCCCTCATGTTCCAGAACAAAAATGCGGGGAGGAAAATGTCAGAAATATGAACTAAAACAAATCATAACTTCACATAAACTCAACATAGTGAAGACACGTGCTATGTATGTCTTTATCCTTGGATAGTGTAATGATCACATGGATTAAAATCAGAAAGAGGAACTAAAAAGAAAGGAAAACCCTGTGCACAATCTCAGGAAAAGACCCACCACCAGGTTGTGTCTATCTCCCAGGCCCCAGGTTCCCCCATTTTGTCACTCATATCTCTGTAAGATAGGAGCATTCATCTCAAGGGAGATCTTTCATTCTTCCTATCATCGAGAAATACCTTCTCACCTCATTTGATCCTGAGTTTTATGTTGTGATTAGCGTCTCGAGGTTTCTGAACTCTGTCGAAGTTTCAAATTCTCCCCTCCAGAGCCCTTGGGGTTGGATGCACATTCTATGCAATTCTCATGAGACTCTAAATACCAGAGACATGGCCTCCATCTTGAAGCATTTCCGCCATGTTGGCTCCACAGCATGGGCTGAATTTCAAGAGCCTTTGCACCCAAGGACCATGGTCCAGGCATTGGGAGGCTGATTTAGGTCAAAGACACTGGTTTGGGCACTCTTCCTTTGCATGTGGTGTTTCCATGGGCTATCAAGAATTTGAGGGACTGACATTAGCAAAGTTAAAAAATGGTCAGATGTGGGCTTGATAAGTCATAGTGTTAATAGAGAAATGTAGGTGCTTAAAATAGAACAAGAATTAGGGCGCTCAGGGCAAACCTTCTCTCCTCTTTTCCTCCAACTGTGATTTTTGGAGATCATAAAACAGTTGATTCCATCCAGGAGCTTCAGCTAGAGACCTTGGCCTTTCATCTCCCTGGCCCAGAGTGAGCCTGGCATCCTGCCGAAGGCCTGGCACTGGGAAGCAAGCATCAGGCTTTCTTTCAAATAGATGGTTTGTTCATCTCTATGTCCCGGTTTCTCCCACACCAATTAGAGTTCGGGCAACACATTAAAATCCTTCAGAAAAGCAGTCCCGTTAGCATTGTTATCAAATTCTTTTTCCAAACCTCAGAAACTTCTTCTTGTTCTCTTTCCAAGAAGCGCTTTGCACCTGAGGCGCCCACTTTATAAATGTCAGGCTGGCTTCCCTGACTGCTCTCTCACAGAATGCTCCATACAAGGAGGATTAGGGCCATATTTTATCCTGCTTGGCAGCGTTCCCATGAGAGCTGTGGAATAATTCTCCCCATGGATTACAAGGGGTGCATGGAGTTATCTTGTTTGTGGTCATAAGCTGCACAGGGGCAGAGACAGAGCCTGCGGTCTGTGCACAGAGAAAGCAATCAGTAAATGCTTATTGGATGCATTAAAATCAATTAATAACCCCCTTTTATGCTTCCTTTTGCATTAGCAACATTGAGGTGTGGAAGATGTAGCTAAAGGGCACCATATTTTATCATATACTTCTCTTTGCAAATTTTCTGTCGGCTGGAACTGGAGTCCACTTCCAACAGAATTATTGGTGAGTGATGTCTCTTTGGTAGAGACATCTACTGCCTATGCCTTTCTGGCACTTTCTGCCACAGACTTCTCCCCAGTCATGGAGGGGCCCCTCTAGAGCCTTCCAAGGTGGGGCATGGTCACCACCACAAGTCTGCCACCATGTCTGACTTTGTTTCTACTTAAAACTCTTCTGTGACCATCAGCCAAATCTTGATGAAATATGTCACTTGGGTCCTCCCTCCTGGGATAATATATTTGCATTTAATAGGAGCTCTTAGGAGATCCTGTGCTCTCACGTCTAGAGGCATTTTCAGAGTGAGGATTTAGGCAATGGGAATTTAATCACAGGTATTATAATAATTTATCTCTCCTTTTGGACGAAAATCTTCTTGAGGGCAGTCTCCTGTTTTATTTGGTTAGGATGCCTGGAAACACCTATCTCTAGCCAGTCATCAGTAATATTTCATAAATAAATATTTTAAGAATAAATAACATTTCACACCTACCTAATATAATAACTTGAGAGATGATATGTATGAATTAATATATATAGATAGATAGATAGATAGATCCTGTCCATATGACATATTTGCATCTTCTACAGTTCTGTTCAATGGTTTTAATCACTTTTGTTGACAGAGAAAATGTTTGATATAGAAGTTCCCAGTGATCCCCATCTCTTAATATTCATGGCCTTGTATAATCCCCTTCTTTTGAGTAACTTGCTTCTGGCCAACAGAATATGGCAAGATTGATTAGGTTATGTGACCAGACTCTACTTCCCTTAAGGTAACAGACACCTTTGTCGGCTTTGATGGTGAAGGAAGTCGCCATGTTGGAGAGGTCCAAATGTCCAGGAAGTGAGAGCAGCCTTTGGCCCTTTGGCTAGTAGCCAACAAGGAACCAAGACCCTCAGTCCAACAACTTGGAAGGAACTGAATGCTGCAACAACCACAGAGGCTCAGAGGCAGATTCTTCCCTAGTGGAACTTTTAGATTAGACCTCAATTCCAGTGGCCATCTTGATTGTAACCTTGGGAGAGATTCTGAAGCAGAGGACCTGCTAAGCTCGGCTCCCACTCCTGACCCACAGGAGCTGTGAGATAATAAATGTGTGCTATTTTTTAGCTGCTAAATTTGCGGTAATCTGTTATGCAGCAACAGAAAAGTCATATAGAGGTCTTTTATCCCGTTTGTCCTCCAACTTGTCACACATCCCCAGTGACATTCTAAATGAAATCAGCCCTGGGAAAAATGCCCAAGATTGGGAGTGATGGTCGAATCTTGGAGAGTTGCCCTTCCCATTCTGTATCTTCCTTCAGCAGGAGCACTTCAAGAAAATTTAGAGCATTGGCCAAACTTCTCAGTCTCTAAAATCCTCTATGGTTCTGATGGACAGAGGCTGAGCCATAGCCAAGAGAGCCTTCCCTTGTGTCTCCCTGTCTAAGTTAAACTTCATGTACCCCCTGTGGGCTGCTTTGGTCCTTAGAGGAGTGCTTCTCCCTGTCCTAGGCCTTATGCCTTATGCCAGAAAGAAATGCCGACTCCCTCCAGCAGTGGATACCAATCCATTTTCTTTCATAAATCACCTGGGAAGTGGGTGGAAGTGGGAAGCAGATTTGAGGCTTATAGATAGAGAACCTGATTCAGAGAGTCTGAAGTGAGGTCTAGGATTCCTAATTTTTAATATGCTCCCATGGGATTCTAATGGTTTGTGGTGAAGACCCTTGAGAAATTCTGATCCAGAGTCTCTGACACATTTCTCAAAGTTTCCTAAAAGCACACCCTTGACATCAAGATGTCCATGTTTTAATGACTTACCAACAGTATTAGATCATCCTTGTGACCTTGAACGTTTTAACCTCTCTAAACTTCAGTGACCATAACCGTCATCTGATTGACTGATCTAGATAAATCTCCATTAGTCTTATAATCTAGGCCCTAAGTAATGAAAGGGATAGTTGGATAATAAAGTAAGAGCACATAAATGGCATTTACTGTGCATCAGACACTAAAGTCATTCTACATGAACACTCTTAGCTCCTAAAATAATCTTATGAAGTAGGTACCGCTATTATCTCACTTTACAGATGAGGAGACTGAGGCCCAGGAAGACCAAGTGATGTACCCAAGATCATAAACCTAGTGGATATTGTGGGCAGCAATCAAATATTGTCAGCGTGGCTCCAGAGTCCATGCTTTCAGGGGCCATGCTAGCCCACCTCTTTCACAGTTTAAGTGTTAGTGAGTTTACAAAATGGCAATATTAGGGTGGACTGCACTTATTGGAGATGAATATGAGTTATGATTATCCTTTATTGAGGAATAGGATCACCGTTGGCAGGAGGTATGGGACGAAGCAATTATAATCACAGGGAACACCCAGAGAGGAATTGTGGAAGTAGGCCTGAGTGTGGCAGGTTTTCTCACCTGGGTCACTGACAGCTAATGGCTGAGGATCCCGTTGTGCAGGGCTAAATGTATCCTAACCGATCAAGGTTCTACCAGGAAGCCAGGGTCTTTAGTGAAATAACACCAATAAGAGTTATCAACAGTACGTGCGTCCACACACATTATTTCATTGCATCAGAAATGAAAAAACAGGGGCGCCTGGGTGGCTCAGTCGGTTAAGCATCTGCCTTCAGCTCAGGTCATGATCCCAGAGAAAAAACGGGGGCGCCTGGGTGGCTCAGTCGGTTAAGCGTCTGCCTTCGGATCAGGTCATGATCCCAGAGTCCTGGAATTGAGCCCGTCATCAAGCTCCCAGCTCCTCGGGAAGCCTGCTTCTCCCTCTCCCACTCCCCTACTTGTGCCCCGTCTCTCGCTGTGTCTCTCTGTCAAATAAATAAATAAAATATTTTAAAAAAAAGAAAGAAAGAAATGAAAAGTCACCAGCTTGGGAGTTGGAGAAACTATCCTCTCCAGCCTCTGTTTCCCCATCTGTAAACTTTGCAAAATACCATCACCTCCCTCAAGTCATGAGGATTAAAATGAAATCATATTTTCATTCCATTCAGCTCAGCATCCAGCGCTGACCACCTCTAGAAAGCAGATAGGAAGACAGTGATCACGACAGCAAATAATTATTGAGCTCCTACTTCATGCCTGCCTCCTTTCAGTGTATTCTTTCATTTCACCCTCCTGGAGAGAGGTATGGTTAAAAGCCCCACTTATGATTCTGAGTCAGCAGAGCTCCTGGGGAGCAGGCATGGGGAGGGGAGGCGGAATTATCTTTCTTCCCAGTCGATAATTCAGGAAGCAGTACAGGAAATGGAAGTGGCTTGCTGAGGATTACACGATGTCAGAACTGGGAACTTCAGGTTTTCTCCATCTAATATTCCGAGTCTGGGCCATGGCATGTCAGTGGCCTGTCCCAGTATCTTGGTGTCTCATGCCCAGGGGTGATCATTTGCCTTCTGCTGGCCTTTCTTGTTAACAAATGCATCTGTGGTTGTTGTTAACAATATTCGCAGCCACAGACTCTGAAAGAGGAGAAGCTGTAATGCCTTGCATGGCTCGGGAGAGGGCTGTGGCTCCCACTGGATGTGCCCAGAACACCCATCCAAAGGCCTGAACGGACCTGATTTAATGAGGTCGCTAGCTAGCTCTCCAAGGTAGTGAGAAGGAGCCTTGTTGGGAGAAGCTTTGCATCCCCCAGGAGCTCTTTGCAGGGTGATGGACCAAACTGTCTGCAGTGGGAGGTCTTGGGGAAAGATCTAGGACTCTTCTTATGTGGAAAAATCCTCTAAGCAGGTACACAATCTTTTCCACTTCCCTGCGGGGACCACCCACACGCTGTGTACACTGGAATGGGGAGGGGAAGTGACCATGTGTTTTTACTTAGGTGTGGGTCGCTCAATTGTGTAAGTGTCACTGCCTACATTGTTTTAGCCCCTTGCAGCCCCCGGATCCTGAACAGTGGCTCTGACTCCTTCGTTCTGGTTTTGATCATGCAAGTTGAAAACGAATCCACAGAAGTTAGAGGAGGACCGAGTCATCAGCGCACCTTCCTTATCTCCAGAGGGCCGAGTGTGTTTCTCGAGCTCACGCAGCCCGTTGGGGCTAGAACCCGGCTGGCCCTAGAACCTGGAGCAGCCACAGGCCAGGGTGGAAACAGCCAGCAGGGCCAAAGAGCACCCAGCCCCGATTCTGCTTTCTCTAGAAAACAGAGTGGCAGGGTGACCTCCTGCATTCAGGAGTATACTTCACATCGTTCTTTCTGTCATCCCGCTGGGTCCCCACATTAGCCTACAGCGTTCATGCTACTTTTCTATCCACTGTACAGATGGCTGTGTCCCAAGGTCACAGAGCACATGGGGGTAGATTTGTGGGTGTTTTTTTCTTCTCACACTGCTTAAGGCTAGCCTGGATCTGTTTAAACAGATCCAACGTGTCGGGGACTGTCCTCTATGGTGGGCCTTGCTGTGGCGGGAACCCTCCCTTCTTAGCTTTATTTTCAAAGACTTGAGGGATTCTGGAGCTACATTGCAGGTGTCTCATTTTCACTCATTTTTTGCTCATGCCCCTTCCCTGACACCCTATATCCCTTATTTGGAGACAGCTGAGTCTGGCAGTGCGATGTGAAGGCTGCTGGAAACCCCCAGCCCCAAACCCCTTCCTCGGCTGGAGTCCGCTGTTACTAGCTAAAATCTGAAGCCCAGCTCTTGACTCAGTCCTCTCTAAATGCAGACCTTCTTTGAGGAGACAGTGTACCCCATAATTCTTGACAGTTCAGCTTCTGTAATTTGTATCTGGAGCTTTCCCAGGTCCTTGCCTGGAAAACTAACAATAGGAGGACATTGGGTCCCAGGCAGTGAGGGAGGAACTGGATCGTGGGGAGAATGAGGGATCACTGGGGAAGTGGAAGAGCTGAACTTGGACTTCAACCACAACCACACCGCCCCACTGGGGGCCACCTCAGCTGAACATGAGTCTGCACTCAGAGCTCCTTGGCACACAGCGTGGCCGAGGCCAAGGCAGGACTCACCCAGCCACACGGAGAGGAGCGACACGGCGGAGCAGGGGGACCTGCCGTGCAGCGGGTGTTGGCAGAGGCAACCGGGGAGGGTGTCTGTGGGTGGCACGAGGACCCGACTCTGGTATTTCCATTCCTGCCTGATGAGGCCAAGTGAGCCCAGTCTTCCCAGGGCAATTCCAGCACAGCTCATTTGTGCCTGTTTTACAATGGTGTTGATAAAATCCCCACGGAGCCCCGGAGCATGTGTGAGGAGTTCCCACCAGAAATCTAAACAACGCCCTGGCGTTGCTGACAGCTTAATAATGTGACAAAGTTCAACTTGTTCAATGACAAGGACAAGAATGCAGCTGGGCTGGTCTGACCTAGAGCTTTACACATAACCCGCCCCCCCCCCCAACGCTGACCTAGCATTTGACAAATAACCTTTTCTTAGCCTCCTCGAAGGCACCAGACAGAACCAAGTGCCACGAAGGGGCCACATGCCACCGTTAAAATGTTAAATGGAGTGGCAAGGGCCACCAGAGTCCCTGGGGGCTGACATTTATCTTTATTATTATTAATAATAATAATGCATGTATTGCTTTTTGGTGCATTCCAGGGTTTTTTGCACTCCTAAATCATGCAGCTATACATCAGCGGGCCCGATAAATCACCCAATGAACCCAAATTCAATACAGCTGTCAGGCCAGATCCGAGGGAAGCAGAGTTAGCTTAATTGAGCTACAGCAGGGAACCAACGGGCGTTGCCCAGAAAAATCAGAATAATAGCAGCGTTGCTGGTGACATTTCAAGAACTAGATGTGAACTGCTAGCTTCAGCTTTAATTTTATAAGAGGGAATGGTGGGGGGGGGGGACGGGTGCAGGGAGAAATCCAGACTTCAACAAATATTTAAGCTTTTTTTTTTTTTTCCCTCAAAGCCAGTACAGACAATGAGTTCCACATTTGGAAATTTCGGTAGAAGGAATTCCACTTTTTCTCGTTTCTCTAGCTTCTTCTCATTTCTTCTGCCTGCTCACCTCCTCCACTCCATGCCCCTTTCCTGTAAAAAGAAAGCTGAAAGCAAAGGCACAATGGGATTTGAGTTGGAGCCAACTGAGTGGGCCAAGAGGTTACATATGGAGCTAACAAATCATGGAACCATGAAGGATATTACTGATTTAAAGTTATGTATGTTAGAGCCCAAATCTTAACAGCATTCATAAAGGTAAAGGTAAGTAATGGAGAGGCTTAACCGGCAGAAAATAAGCTTTTTCCGGGCTGCCCTGCCTCCCCCATCAGACTTGCAGTGTGTCTCAGCCAGAGAAGGATACCCGGCCACAGAGTCTCCCTGTCTGCTGACGAAAGGGAAGGCCTTACCCTTACCAACCTAGGAGGGATAAGTTCAGCTGGATCCTGCATTTATATACGAGGCCTCAGTTACCACGATTTGGTTTATTTTTGTGTGCACAAGTGTGTGTATTTCTTCTTCAGATGTTTTGGGGTTACCAGAAAAACCATTCCCTTTCCCCTCTTAATTTTTAAAACTGTGTGTAATTTCAGGGAAATTTGATCCATGTGTTTCAGATTCATTTGCACATAATCATGAAAAATCTTTCTGGAAAGAGTGATTTTCCTTCCCCAGGAGACTTTGGTACCCTTTTTAATAAGCCCTTGGAGTGCCCTTCTACCCCAGGTCACCCTCTCCCAATGCAGAAGGCTGTGTTTGGCCAAAGGAAAACCAGCCTGACCACCGAGGGCATGGGGTCTGGTGTGAAATGTTGAACATGTGAATTTGGACTGGGTTTTGGCAGAGGGAAAATGATTTCTCCTGAACCCATTATTTACACAGAGAAAGAAGTCTTCCTTACAAAAAAAAAAAAAGATGTGAAGATGCACAGATCCACTGGGGAACACGTCCTGTGAACTCGGCCTGTGAGGGTTAGCCTCTGGTTCACAGGTTCAGAAAAGGCATTTGCTGCTTTACTTTGAGGTTCTTTGGGAAAATGCTGTCACCCCCAACTACCAAAAACACCCCGGAACCCTCTTGGATGGGTTTCAAGGGCCGTAGCCTGTCTGCGTCCAGGACACACATTTCCCCGCCCTCCATCCACAACAACCCAGCCACTGCACTGAAGCCACAATGGCATTCCTTCAATCCAAAACAAACATGTCATTACCAATCTCAGATTAATTGATGCCATTTGTGTGCCCTGCCTGTTGGGTTTCAACTGGAGCCCGCCCAACAGCAATGGCCACTGCCCTTGCAAACCTCAAGGCGCTCGCAGCTTTGGCCCTTGGCAGAATTCCCTTAGCTGTTCTTTGTCACCCCTGTGACTCCAAGCCTTTTCTCCTTCCCACTACCTTCCCACTCTGAGGCTTTGGGTAATTTTGAAATGAGTTTCTAGTAGAATGAGATTATCTGTAGAGCGGAGTTTTGCTTTGAGTTAATGTCTCTGTTGTATTTCATGAATCTTAAGAAATACATTTGTTTTAACACCCCTGAAATTAGTATATTCCTTACAACTGATAATGAGAAAACATTATGATGAAGTAATGGAAAGCATTTCCCTTTTTAGGGGTACATGTGATAATGGTGCATCTAGTCTGGGCCCCCAAGAGATACATGATCACTTCTCAAAACACAGATAAACTTTTACCTCTCTCGCTTATTCTTTCTCCATTCATTCTTCCGTAAGCATATACTGACCACAAGCCTGACTGTGCAGCGAGGGGATCGGAACCGTGTTGGAATGGCCTCTCCCTTTCCAAAAGTTATAATTTAGTTCTAGACATAAGTGAATACATGACCAACCTCTGCAAAGTGCTAAATTAGTGGTGTGGCCAGAAAGTTGCCAAGAAGAGCAAGCTGGAGCCACAGAGCTGGATGGAGAGACTGAGCCAGGGATCAGGCAGCCTCCTTGCTTGCTTGGCTCTGCACTCCCACCTGTAGAATGAGGGACTTTCAGCAGATCAGAGCATCCCAGCATGTGTCCCATAGAACAGAGTCCATGGGAATGCTGTGGGAGAAGAGGGTTCCACCGTCGGGGGTTGGGCCATTGAGAGATGTCGCCATATTCTTTTCTCAGAGACTCCCAATACATATTAGCTTATGGGCTCTGAGAAGTTGTACCATGAAAGATGTGTTTAAATTTTGTTGAACTCAGTATTTCCCAAATATATTTGTTCCTGGAATCCTTTTTTTTTTTTTTTCAGTCAATGTAGCTAGCGCTGTAATAAACCTTAGGAAAGCTGCAAGTCTATTCCAACTCCAACATTCCAGGAATTTATGAGACAATGTGCAGCTGCAGTACATGGGGAGAAGCAAATCTGAGAGAAGGCGCATGAGCTGTGCTCGTAGTATGATGGGCTCCTGGCACGGGGGCAGAATGTACTTAATAAATAGGGTTTAATAAATATAGTATAATTTAACCATAACAGTATATGGTATAATAAATAGAGGATATGGGGTGCTGGGTGCCAGGAACTCAGGGATAAGTAAAACACTGCCCCGACCTCAAGTGGCTCCTACCAATGGAGAAGCCTGGATATTTCCAAACGTTTAGAAGAAAATGTATATCTGACTTGTCAGTTGTCGTTGGAGGTACAAAGAAAGGGCTTTAAGGAGGCAAAGCATGCCTGGAGGAAAACAGCGAAGGCTCCCCGCAGGGGGAACCATCAGAACCATCTGGGTGCCTGAAACAGGAGCAGAAGGAGAGCATTCAAGGCAGGAAAAAAAAATAAATAGAAAAAAAGAAAGGTAGGAGAATGTTTTTGTAGCTTGTAGTAACTGGAAGGCAAGATAGATGGTGATGAAGGCTGACTAGTTGGTTTGGGAACAGAACATGAAGGGTCCAACTCAGCAAGTAACAACAACAAAAGAGGAGACTTAATTATCACCCATAAGAAGGAGTCTGGAGGTCCATAATGAGAGGGTCTAGGACTGGCTCAGTAGCACAGTGATGCCTCCAGGGGCCTGGGCTCCTTCCATCCTTCTCCTTGGCCATTCCTCACCATGTTGGCTTTTCACCATGTCAACAGATGCTGCCATGGAATCAGGCATATTTCTGGTGGATCATACACCTTATCCTTAAACATAGGCATTTGAAGGTATCTTTTAGGCAAGGGAAGCAGGCTTTTTTGCAAAGAGAAGTGATATGATCAGACAGGTGTTTTTGTAAGATGACTTGGTTGCCAAGTAAAGGCAAAAGGGGAAGAAGAGGAACTGGAGGCAGGAGACAATACAGAATTGAAATTGTCCAGGTAAAAAAGTCTTGCATGCTAATACCAAATCCCTAGCAAGACTCTAAAGAAGGAGGCAATAGGAAAAAATGCTTTTCTTTTGGAATGGAAGGCAACTCTAGGCAGCCCCAAAGACTCACCTCTCTCCCATTGGCTAAAACATGGTCACATGACCACCAGTAGCACAAGGGAGGCTGAGAAGTCCAGTTCCTGGCAAAGGCAAATGCAGTAGGCCTGAGACCATTCAGGATTCATTCACTGCAGCTGGGCCATGGCCCAGATGAGAAATGAGCCTTTTAGTTCATGAAGCACTAAGATCTGACAGTTACTGGTTACAGCCATTAGACTAACTTTTGTAATACATGGGAATCCCAATGCTTAATAGTTATGGCTTGATGAATGAGGAATGGAATTGAAAACCGAACTATGGCAACTGCAATTTTGGGGAGAGGGTGTATGTTGGGGACCTGGTACCCTTCACCATTTCATCTCTTCAGAGGTTGATGATTTGTAACTACACAATATGTGACGAGCTGTCAAAAGTACATGTAAAGTGCTGTGTATCTCATGAAATAAGTTTTCAATAATTTCAACTTTCTCATTAAGGGTTAAAAATAAAAAGACAATTCAGCTGAGAATTCTAATTGAGACACTCGCTGTCCCACCCTTGCCCCGCTATTTCAAGTGCTAGCCTCCCCTAAATATTTTAGTCATATTGCGCCAATGATGTCAACAGAAAATCACTTTTTTCTCCAAAGAAGCAGGTCTGATAGAGAGGGTGGGGTCTGGTCAGTCCCTCAAAGTGGAAGCGTATGGAAAATGCTTCCCTGTTGTGGATACAAATCTGACAGAGGAAAGATGAAAAGATGGGAGGGAACTGCAACTCTCCAGTTGCCTCCTCTCAATTTAATTAAAAAAACGAAAACAAAAACAAAAACAAACAAACAAAAAAAAACCCGAGGCTGATGAAATGAAGTCATAGAAATCCAGGGAGGAAGGGGTCCTCTCATTCTAGGGCTCTTAAAAGCTAAGGGAACACTGCATTTGTAGGATATCTACAGTAGACTTTGGGGAAGATATATTCAATAGGGATCAAGAAAAATAAATATGATGCCATGTCAAGAAGTTCCAAATGTAGAGATAGGCCAAGCAGAATGGGAGGCCCTCGAAATTCTGAAAACATGAGCTTTGTGAAGAAGCAGAACTCCCCATCCGAAGTAACCAATATGGCACAGGAACTTCTTTCATAGATTTCCATGGGATGAAAACAGGGGGACATAACTGAAGATGAATGTCGAAGATGGGATCAGTTGGCCAGAATAGAATCTGGAAGATAAGCTCCCAATGAATTCAGCCTTTTAAGCTAAGTACCATAAGGGCTTTCCAGGGTCTCTTCAGAGTAGGCCCTGAAATGGATGGATCTTCCACAAAGCATGGGGAAGCCAAGTCCTCAATACCTCTCCCAGGGCCAGCCCACAGTCCTGATGCTGCCCAGGCTTCCATCTCTGCATCTGGGTCAGTAATGGAAGGTGAACCCCAGGGAAGACACTTGCATAACCCTCCATCCTTGGGTGTGCTCTGAGCCGCCCCCTCCCCATCCTTGTCCATGTAAGTCACACCTGCACAGACCCCTTTCATCAGCCCAACTTCAAGTGGCAATTTAAACCTTTTAAGGCCACCTGTCGAGCACCCACTCACTAGATTTCCTTTTATCACCGGCTCGAGGGGAGTAACTGGATAACATAATTATGAGGCAGGAGAATGGGGTGTTTTGATTTGTGTTCTTTGAGGATTAGCCAAGTGCCCCACTGCCAAATCCATGATCACCTGAGAGGAAATCTGAAGGGAGAACCTGCCAAATCAGTCTTCCAGGTGCTCTTCAGGCAAAGGGCTTTGAAAATGGCCTTTTCTGCCTTCTTCTCTCATCACTGCAGAGCTCCAAAGCATTTGGGGTAGACAAAGCTGGTAGGTGCCTTCTTCCACAATGAGGTGGAGGTAAGCAAAGGAAGATGTTTTCCAAATACCTAGAGCCGGGGCAAGACAGTTGGGAAGCCCATTGGATGTGGGAATATGTGCAAAGTAATGATATGGAGCCAGACCTCTGATTTCCTGGGCATTCTCGGGAGCTGTGCCCCCTTTGGTGTAAAGACTCTTGAGTGCTTACTGGGAATGCCAGGGAGATGGCAGGAAAAGGCAACTTGGTCTCAAACTTCAGGGTGTGTGATGCGGAAATCCCATCTTTGTTGCTGCAGACAGCCTCTCCGAAGATGCTTGAGTGACATTCCAGTTTGGGGTGAGAATATGTGGAAACATATCAAGAAGGGGCATATGCGGGACATTTTTAGAAGTGAACAAATACAAAGTACACTAGTTTCCAGGGCTTCTATAATAAAGTAACCATAACCTGGGTGGCTTAAAACAATAGAAATCTATCTCTCGTGGTTCCGGAGACCAGAAGTCAAAAACATTGGCATGGCCATGTTTTCCCAACGCCTCTGGAGGAGAATCCTTCCTTGTCTTTTTCAGCTTCTAGTGGCTCCAGCTATGGCAACATAATCTCCACTCTCTGCTTCTGTCTTCACATGGTCCTTTCCCTTTGGTGTCTATCTGCATTCAAATTTTCATCTTCTTATAAGGATGCTCCTCATTTGGATTAGGGCCCTGATCCTGCAGGACCTCATCTTAACCTGATTCCCTCTGCAAAGACCCTGTTTCCAGATAAGGTTACATTCAGAGGTACTATGGGTCAGGACTCCAACATTTCTTTTTGGGGGGACATAATTCAACCCCTCACACATGGATAGATGAAAAAGCAAAGTTACCATTGATATAACTTATCCCATGAGTAGCTGGAATGCTGTAGAGTCTGGGACCTCTGTTACTTCAACTTTGGGTTCACCATCTAAGGCATTGACTTTTCAATGTTTGCTCTAATTCTAAAGAGAGATGATCTGTGATATGTAATATAAATAATAAACGTAAAGGTAATAAAATTATAATACGAATTTAGAAGGTGGTTCTAAGCCTGAGGGGAAGGGAAGCCTTTGGGGACCTACTTGTTACAGGAAGGCTTTAGGAGAGACAGGTAAAAAATATTGGGAGGAGGGAGGAAAGTGATCCACTGACTAATAGAATGCCCCAGTACCTCCTGCTGATTATAGCATGACTTGTTGAAGATTGCAGTCAAAGACAAACTAAAAGGCAGGGCCGGAATATAGTATGCAGTCCTAAAATTCCCAGAAGGTCCAAGGGGTGTGTGGTGGAGGAGGGGTATTGCTGGGTATTCCCAGAAATCGCTATTCAGAGAAGCTGACCGAAGTGAGAATAGTTCCAGAGGGTTCAGCTCGGGGTGGCGGGGGACCCATGGGGCTTGAACCTCAAGGCAGTATGTGCTCCATCTGCCCTGTGGGCTCTCACCTGAGCTTGGTAAACCCAGGCTGCTGGGGAGTCTCCACAGCCATGTGTTGTCTCTTCACCCAATGCGGGATCTGTGTGTCATATGGGCATTTTCTATTAATTACACTTCTTAATTCAATTCTGTAGGAAGGATATGTTAACTGGCACATCTAATATTCCTAGGGTTCCAGGAAAGTGATGATGGGAGCAATATTAAATTAACCAACCGGGGAAGAAAACTCATAAAAAATGATACTGAGGTTGTGCCACAAGCTGGGTGGGACACAGAAGAGATGAGTTCAGACGAGAAGCATTATGGACATCTAGAACTTTGTTTCAAGAGCCTATGGATGCCCTGAATGGCCTATTTAAAAAAAAAAATCAGGGCGCCTGGGCGGCTCAGTGGGTTAAAGCCTCTGCCTTCGGCTCGGGTCATGATCTCAGGGTCCTGGGATCGAGTCCCGCATCCGGCTCTCTGCTCGGCAGGGAGCCTGCTTCCCCTTCTCTCTCTGCCTGCCTCTCTGCCTACTTGTGATCTCTCTCTGTCAAATAAGTAAATAAGTAAATAAATAAATCTTAAAAAAATAAAAATCACCCCAAAAGTTCACCAGAACCTGTCATAAACAGATTTTGATACATATTACATACTTTCCAAAATAGGGACAGAATATAACACCACAGCATCTCTTCACATGACTTAAATAATAAAACATATAAAAATGTACAGAGAAAAATCTCTTCCCTACCTTGTTCCCTTCCTTTCAGTTCCCATCCTTCCCAATAAGGAATATTATTATTAATTTTTTTGTTTATCTTTTCAAGGAATTGTCAAAAATCTGCCAGCCAGGGACACCTGGGTGGCTCAGTCAGTTAAGCCTCTGTCTTCTGCTCAGGTCATGATATCAGGGTCCTGCAATCCAGCCCCACATTGGGCTCTCTGTTTGGCAGGGAGTCTGCTTCTCCCTCTCCCTCTTCCTCTGTGTTCACTCCTTCTCAAATAAATAAATAAATAAATAAATAAATAAATAATCTTATTTTAAAAAAACGTGTCAGTCAACAGAGATTTGTATTGTTTTCCTTTATTTATGGATTTATTTATGTATGCATTTATTTATTTATCTAGCTATCTGTTCATAGAGAGAGCACGAACAGGGTGAGGGGTAGCGGGAGAGGGAGAGAGATAATCTTAAGCAGGCTCCACACTCAGGGCAGAGCCTGATTCAGGACTCAATCTCCCAAACACTGAAGGTCATGATCTGGGCTGAAATCAAGAGTCCATCACTTAACCAACTGAGCCACCTAAGCACCCCTCACTTGTTTTCTTCACCCGACTGGTAACACACTTTATGAATGTTTTTAATATTTATTCATATGAATATAAAATTAGGTATGTGCATACTTATTAATCACAGCATTGTTTTCAGCAGCAAAAATTTAGAAATAAGTTTGGTGTCCAGCAAAAGGGGATTGGTTAAGTTATGGAATAGCTACACTACAGAATAGTATGTAGCTGTAAAAAAATGTGGATAAACATTTTGTGCTTATATGGAAAGATCTGGAGGGTATATTAAGTAAAAAATGTAAGATACAGAACAATGTATGCAGTATGTGCTATTGGGGTAAGAATGGAGGGGATAAGAATATATATTTTCATTTTCTTGCAACTGAATAAAGAACAATCCAGAAGGATGCACAAGAAGCTAATAATATCTTTACTTACAGATGATAAAGGAAGTATAATGATGAGGGATGGGGTGGTGAGATTTTTCAGTATTTATTTTGTTATACTACTTCAAGTGTTGAACCACACAAATGCCTTTTCTATTTAAAATACAAATGAAAATAATAAATTAATTAAGTGCATATACCTGAGATCCGCTAATCATACCACCAGGAACTTATCTTACAAGTGTTTTCTCATATATGTTCAAAGATACCACCAAGAATGTTCACGGCATCCTTATTTCAGTGGCAGAAAACTGGAAATGACCTTATTGTCTATTAAATATAGACTGGTCAAGTGAATTAAGTTATACAGTGAAATAATGTGCAGATGTTATAGAAAATGTGAAATATATTGATATAGGACGCTCCTTAAGAAAGATTTAGTAAGAAATGCAGAATAAAAATTCAAGCTCCCATTTTTAAATAAAATAAATCTGATGCATATATATGCACGCACATGTCCTATAGTCTTCCAAAAAACATCATGTGCAATATAACATGTGTGTGTGTGTTTGTGTGCGTGCATCTAAAATTTCTGGAAGTTAATATAAGGAATTGTTAACACTGGTGTCCTCTGGGATGTGGGTGAGAGTATTTGCCATAAGAAGGTCGCCTTCTTCTCATTGTAATGCCTCTTGAACTGCATGACCTTTCTTTGACTGTGCATGTTTTTTTCCAATTCAAAACCATTTACATATTCATCAGTAAATAAATGTACAGGGGCGCCTGGGTGGCTCAGTGGGTTAAGCCTCTGCCTTCGGCTCAGGGTCCTAGGATCAAGCCCCGCATTGGGCTCTCCACTTTCAGCAGCGAGCCTGCTTCCCCCTCTCTCTCTGCCTGCCACTCTGTCTCCTTGTGATCTCTGTCTGTCAAATAAAGAAATAAAATCTTTAAATAAATAAATAAATTAGTAAGTAAACACATATCCATACAATGAAAATTGTACACCTATAAAACAAACAACCGAGGAAGCCCTTTATGTACTTAAACACAGTCTCCGAGAGGCATTGTTAAAGAGTTTGTATTTTTAATTTTAGATGTTCCAAGGAGTCCCATACCATGTGTACCTGGTTTACACTTTTACCTGGTCACAGAGTGTTGTGTTACTTTGGGTTTGATTATATTACAGCTCCGCCTTTCTGACTGAGGAACACTATTTTTTGTTTCAGTTCATCTTCCTCACCTCTAAGACCTTCTGTTGGTCTTTTGGATTGAAATCCCAGCTCCTAATGGCTAGTGAACATGAGCAACTTGCTTAATGGCTACAGGCCTCTGATTCCCTTTCTGTAAATTAAAAAAGAAAAAAGGAGTACATTATGGGAATATTGCAAGAATTTGAGATAATTCCAATACATACTATTTAGCATGTGAGGTCCCAAGGATAGGCATTTAACATGGAAACTATTGCAACCATTAATATTCCTTGGGATATGTCCATCCAAACTGCAGACGGGAGTGATCATACCCTGGTTTTGCACTAGGGAGTACAAAGCTTTGTCTGTCTTGGCCAACACTGTTCTAGGAGATCCCAGTATTTGGCTGGCCCTTTTGCCCACAGTATATACTTGGGCTAGTATATCAGAGAATCACTATTCTGTGGGTGCAGTGGGGCTGTATTCTTACCTATATGGGGCAATTTACAGCCCCTGGTAGGGAAGCTTATTGTCACTTTTTAGACATAAATTTTACCCAGTGGCTTCCCCCTCAGGATGTCTCTTGTTGCCATTGGTTGCTCCCAGTCCTATTTGTGTTCAAGCCGTATTTATGAGAATAGCTTTTAAAAGAGGAAGTGAAGATGTCCTTGTCATCTTTCTTTATTTTTAGAGAGTTAAAAAGAAAACAACTGCCTCTCCATTTTCTCTCTCAGGGCAGCTCTGGGTCAAGTGGTCTCACTGATTATCGAGTTGGCTTTCTGCCTTGATGCATTTATAGAATCTTTTATTATTGACTTTGGAGCTCCTTACAAGGTACTCCAAAAAAGCATTTTAAAATAGTCTCCAGTGGGCAATTTACATTTTAACTGCTCCTTTCATTACTCCCCTCAACACCCTCATATAGTTCCCCTTTCTAGAATTAAATAACCACATGATAGCTTTTGGGCTCCATGTCTCTCTTGGTTGTTGAACTTGGCCCTGTTGTGGTCTTAATTGTGCAATGGTTCAGTTAGAGTCTCATGATCTTTTACATTCATCACCTTTCTTCAACATTTGTTTTCAGTTTATACGACATCTTGATAAATCAAGTGCTCGATAATTAACGCCATCTTTGTTTTTTTGTTTTGTTTGTTTTTTTGAGAATCTCTCTGAGAATCGCTGGCACTATGAGAAGAGATGGTGTTCCAGGAGTTGTGTGAGGCATGAGAATGGGTTGGGGGCAACAGGAAAGAATGAAGATGACCATTTTCTGTAAGTCCTTTGGTTCTAGGTGAATGTAAAGTCTCTTTTCCTCATTAATTAATCTAGAATTGAAGGGTGAAGATCTACCTGTCTCTTGGGTTTTACTTTAGAGGCCGTAGTACTCTAGATATCATCACCCTTGAAATACAGACTTGGGATTTCAGGTTTTCTGGCTTCACTTTTCTATCACACTTTCATAAATCCCATGGCAGGGCCTGCCAACTCACCATTTTTCTCTCTCTTCACTTTATCCACATTCATCTTCCTGAAGGACAGGCCTGACCTTACTCTGAAGGCCAAAAGTTCAATGAATTTGTGGGAAAAAATTCTGGTAGAAAATAACTCTTCACAAGTCCAGTGCTAATGTTTCCAAAGCTGGCCCTCTTGTGCACATACATACGCAGCTTCCCATAATGTTCCTGACACCTCTGAGGCTAAACTGGCAGGGTATCAACTGGGTTTGGTCTAGGGTGGCAATCCTTGTGTTGCCAAAAGTAAGGGTTTTTTTTTCTTTTTTTAATTTTCTCATGTTTTATTCAAAGAAGGAATTCTACATGTGCCAAGGAGTCCTTGGGATGCCTGGGTGTTGTAGTCATTTAAGTGCCCGACTCTTGGTTTCAACTCAGGTCATAGTTTCACAGTCATGGGATCAAGCCCTGCATAAGGCTCTGTGCTCAGCAGCGAGTCTGCTTGAGTTTCTCCCTCTCTCCCTCTCCTTCTGCCCCTCCCCCCTGCATTCTCTCTCTCTCTCTTTCTCAAATAAATAAATCAATCTTAAAATGTACATATATATAGGAATGATGTAGCAGATGAAAAGGGACAAGACGTTCATAATATATGAGTAAGAAAAAAAATTGAAAAATAGTATACAGAGTGTTAGTTGACAATGACCAAAACAAATAAATGAGAAAAAAAATCACCAGAAAAACTTGATTGGAAAAAGCTACAATTATTAGATTGATTTCAATCAAAAAGAACACCTCTTCAATAGAGTCTTAGTATATTTCAGAAGAAGGGATTTGGGGAGGATATCTACAAAGTTTTAGAGCCAGAGCCCAGTGATAATAAGGTTGGTCTCACCAGGCAGGGAAGATTGGGCACTTTTGAACATAAAACTTTGAATTGGTGGGCACACCCTAACCCACCAGTTCCTAATACCTATGTATTTTCTGGTGATCAGTTTCTTTCCATTTAGGAGGGCTACAGTGAGACCTTCCAATGGACTGATGGTTCCAATTGGCTGAAATGTCATTTCCACTTATAAAATTCTTTTTTACCTCTAAGTACTCTTCATCAGGAAACTCATCATCCCAAAAAGGAGGCCTTAGTAATCCTGTTGGGGAAACAGTCCCAGAAAGTGGCTTTACTCAAGTTCATATAGTAACGTAATGATGCATTTAGAATCAGAAGTCCGATCTCCAGTTTTCAACCCTGAGCTTCCCCTAGTCTGACACCCCAGGCATTTTCCCACAAGGTAAAATTTACTGGGAATTCTGGGGATCTTAGTTACTGGACATAAAAATGAAAGAGACACAGCTCACAACCTTTGCAAGTATAATGAGATGCTCTTGTTTCCAAGTTCAGTTTTGGCAGGTTTTCTGGAACAGGACTCCATTCTCAAGGCCAGATACAGGCATGGCCACTCGCACACCCCTTGGTTTCATCACAGCACAATTAAGGAAACCAAGATGCAGAGAGATGAAGTCTCCCATGCCCACAGCCCTTGGTCAACCTGCAGAGCAAACAATAGAAACATGGAACATGTCTTGCTTGAGCAATCTGATGATGGAACCAGCTATTAAAAACAACAACAGCAATAATGACAACAAATTTGGCTCATCCACCACTTGGATACCTTCAGCCACTCACAATAACAAACAAACAAACCCCCTCAAACAATCCAGGATGTATTACAGAACAGGAAAAGCAGATTTAGAGCCAGGATCACGGTGGGCTGATTCAGAAGCTCAGTGGTCCCATCAGGAGATGGACTCTCTCCACTCTTGGTGCCTGTCGCAGTACTTTGCCTGATGCTTGTCCTTCATGGTCTCTGGGGTGGGTGGGAGGGGGGCGAGGGCAACATTTCCAGGCCTCAAACCCACATCCAGAGGCAGTGACTTAAGGAGACACTTGTTCAGAAGAAGATCTTTCTCAGAAGTTCCTAAATAAATCTCTTCTCACAATACTGGGTGAAAGTTGGTGAAGAACCCACTCCAAAACCAATCACAGCCAGGAGGACAGGGTCAGACCATTCATTCATGCTCCGCCCCTTGGAACTGGGGTGGGAACCACTTTTATCTGAATCCTGTGAGGGTGGGGACTAGGGAGGAGTGGGGAGGAGGACCCCTCGCCCAGAGCTCTGCCAAAGGAACACAGGGGTGGTCGGGATGGAGGGAGACCATGGACAACATCTGCTACAACCTGCTATGACCTACAGGCCACCTCTCCTGTCAGGACTTCATCTGATTTCAATGTTGGCTTCAGGTAAAACTTACTGAAGACTCTGGAGACCTTAATCTAGAGTCATTGATGTTCTAGGGGTGGGAATTTTGGCCAGGAACACTGATAGGGCCAGGCCACTGTCAGCTAAGAGGGAGTTTTGGGTGCAGGTAGACTAGTATTTTAAAGTATGCCTTAAATTATACCTGGACTGTAACTATTGGATTACCCTGGGTATAATGATACAGATAGGAAATTGAAGTGAGAACCTTGAATGAACATCAGTCTTTTTTTTTTTTTATACCCAGCCCATGTTCTATAATAGAATTTAGCCCTGCTAAAATAAAAATTGATTTTTGGATGACTGGGTCACAAGCTTCTTGTTTTTCCTTTTCTTCTTCCTCTTTTTCTTTTTCTTTGCTTTTGATTTTTAAGAATAATGAACATATTTTCTTTTATAATAGGAAAACAGAATAACTTTTATGGGGGGGGGGGAGGTAGTTCATACGTGTCATTTAAATAGCATAGGAAATCCCCACCTCAAATAAGCAGTCTAATGATTGCCTTTGTAATATTTGGAAAAAAAAAACACAACTTTATTTGAATCAGTCAATACCAATCAAGACTGGAAAACAAATTTATAACTGGTTCAGACTCATGAAGAGAACATTCAGCAGTATCTTCATCAAAAGGCAACTTAAATTTATTAAGGCTTGAAAGCAAGTCCTGCTAGTTTGTCACCACAGTTAAAGGTCTTGAGAACATCAAGTAGCCATCATTTGGAGTGTCTTTATAAAATGTAATGTTTGTTCTTTTATAAAAAGCTAGGCATCTTTTGCTAAATCAGTTAACCCCCAGATTTTAGATTGGACAAACATGAGGTCTGGAAAGTAAGACAAATTTCAAATATCAGCTGGATATTGTATATTTTAAGTCTTTGCACAATTATTGTGAAATCCCTAACTATACATAAAATATTGGATATATATTAGATAATTAGATCCTTTAAACGATGTTTTAAAAGAAAAACAGATTGCTTTTATAGAAACACAGATTAGCCCAAACCCTATAATGAGGCAATGTCTCATTTTATTTTTGGTTGGTGAGGGGAGCATTGGATCTAATGCCACAAGTAACATTAAATAAAATGAGGCACACTTTTGAGCATACCTTCTGATGAAAGGAAAGCATCCTGAAACTAAGCCGGGAGAAGAATATTGGCAAAGGTTAAGGAATATGCATTCATGAAGGGGACACACGTTACTTGGTTTGAATGCTAAAAAGTACTGGATAGAAGACAATGGGTCTTGTTTGCAGAAAGGGCTCCAAGGCCAAAGACATGACAATGTCTGTCCTCCTAACTTTAGAACCAGGATGCTTCACATGCACACTTCTCTCTCCAATGCTCACAATTCTTTTTAATGGCATGTGAAAAAATTAGTGATCCCTTAGGAATCCTTGAGCTTCAGTTTAATAATGAGGTGATACTTCATCTTTCCAAGGAGAGAGAGAGACAACGGCATCTTGACTCACTCTGCTACTTAAATGGCTTCTGGCCACAAGGAATAGCAGAGGGTCACAGAAGTAACTACTGGATTCCTGCTACGTCCAGACTGATTTAATTTTAGACACAGACTCTTCACTGGTTTCTCACAATGGAAAACTCTTAAGAGATGGACCTGTACCTTCCTGACTCTGCACCCCCCCCCCAACTTTAATTCTATTTGTCTAAGCCTTACTGATTCCTGGGATTCTGAGATCTCCAGGGTCAATTCCAGGCTCGATCCATCCTGCAATAATGCAAAGATGCTTGGTGTTGTCTTTGTGCAGAGTGGCCAGCAGTCACGGGTGCTGTGAAGAGCTTCTGCTGTTTCATTGACACATGCTGGAAAATGCAGCTGAGGAAATTTCACTCTTGGACAAGGCTTTTTCTAATGAAAAGACCAAGATCCTTGCTGGTGCCACCGGCAGGAGATGTGAACACCAGAGACTGGCATTTTCTGGGAAGCTGGAACCAGTCTGAGATTGTGCGGTTAAGTAAAAGTGGGTTTTTAGGGGTTCGTCGCCTGTGGTTTTGAGTTGTCAGGCATTTGACTTCCATCATTGGGAGATAAAGACACACAATACAAGGACCATGCTCTAGAACACTCAAGCTTTTATTATCTAGCTCATCATATAAGGTTATTAAAATCTTACCCAATACCTTCTCTCAGGGCCAACCTGAGAGGTAGCCCAATCTGATAGATGGGTAAATTCAACACAGTCATTCTGAGTTTGATTCTTCTTTCTGCCTCTGCCTCCCGCTATGCTATTTCACAAAAATAAAATAGTGACATGAAAGTCAAAGGAGAAAAATAAATCCAAAATAAAATAGCATCTCAACCCAAACCCTTTCTAATGCCGCTGAAATGCTTTCTGAGGGATCAACACTCATTCAAGACCAAAGACAGGGTGACTTTGGATGAAGACCAAACCTTCAGAACTCCCTGAGCAGGTTCTGGAGACACCTAAGGACCTCATCATACTGAGGCCTGAAGATGATTTGCGTATATGTGACAGGGTTGTGGCCAAAGCCCAGGGAGGCTGAAGGATCTAGAGAAAAAAAAAAATCTCTTTTGGGAAAAATAATCGGAAGGTAATATTATTATTTTAAAATATTCTGCTAAATCTGGTCATAAGACATTAAAGCTTTCAGTCAAGAGTCGGTTGTATTATGTCATAATCTTATATTGAAATCAAAAGATATTCTTGAATTAAGTACTCAGAAGTGCTTTCCATCTCTAACTCCGTCCCCTGTTTTCCGTGATTATAACTGATCATTTAACTGCCTCCCCCAACTGGTGCCTTAATATCGTTATTTATGCAAAACTAAGTCAACCACAGAAGGAACATCTAGAAACAACAATATTGATTCGGTTTGGCTCCTTTGTTTTTAAAGACTGTGTTTTAAGACCCACCAATGGCTGAATTCTGACTCTCAAATCAGTCATTAGTATCAGACAACCCCTAGCCAGGAGCTGTGCCACCTGGGAGCCTGTTTTCTCTGTTCTACTGCCTTTGCTACACCGCCGTGCTTCTAGAACAGCACCACTGTAGGTCTCTGGAAAGTAAATTGCCTCTTAGGTCATTGTGACTGTGTTGCTAAAGTCAGGTCAGGGTTTCTGAGGACAGCAGGATTTACACTAATTAAAAGTCCTCTGGGATCATTCCAGACTTCATCTCCCAAGAGGCCAGTTTGGGGCTTTTCCCTACAGTAAAAAGAACTGTTTCCTCACCATGTTCCTTTTTAAACATGTCTAGGGACTCCGTTCCCAGGGAATCCCTGGGAAGGTTTCTTTAGGGGAAGGAATGAATCAATGCCTCTTGCCCTTGCAAAGCTCTCAGGCTAATAAAACATCCTACTGAGAAATTTCCTCTTCCTCAGTGGGCTCAAGGGGCTCCTGCTTCCTCCCCTCTGCTAAGATCATGGCCACATGATCTCTTCAGAGATCCCTGGAGACAAAGTTCTGTCTGGGGGTGGCTGGGCCAAGGATGTGCCAATGTTTCTATGGAAAGGACCGTTGTTGCCTGACCTTCCTGAGCAACAAGCCATGTCCCGGGGCTTTTTGGCACTCGGGAACCTCACTCTACCTTCGGGCAGCCCGGATGGGAGAGCTGCTGAAGGTGACGGTCTACGACGGCTGGCTGTTCTCACAGGCCACCACTAGGTCAGAGGGCTGATGATTAACTCAGTTCCCTCTGCACAGGTTCCCCAGGCTCAAGCCAGATGTGCTTTGAAGGAGGTAAAACTGAAGGAGAGCAACTGAGGAGAGAAATATTAGCTAAAAAAACTTTCCTTTTTCATCTGGCAGGTGAGTCAGATGGCAGGGGCCTCTACTTTTCTTCAAGTTCAAGCCACATGGTTTCCCAGTCAGAAAGGCCCATGGACTTTCTTCCTAAGGTGTTCCATGATCATGTCATCTCTTACCCGTCAGAGGCTATAGCCAGCTCAGCCAGGAGCCCCACCGGGCTGGCAGACCCACATTCGGGAACCACTTGAAGAGACTGGAAAGTCCGTTTTGGCCAATTCTTGGTTGGTAGTGACATGACATCAGCAGTTCAAGACTTTGTGAGATCATGAGAGAGAAGACTTGTGTGAAAGATTCCCAGGGAACCTTGAGCCTCATAAAGAACTTCTCTATCTTCACCCGCCCCCCCATGCCCTGCCCCCCACCTCCCATCTGCTTTCTCACAGAACGAAATTCACTCGTGAATCTGTCAAACCCAGGCTTGTCACCTCCAACAAAACTACCGCTAAGCAAGCAAACCCATGGCTAGTAGACCCCGTGGGCCTTTTGGCATTGACACTGTTCCCCCTCTCCTTCCCAGTCACCCCGGTTTGCAACTGCATGCCAACTTCGCTTTCTCAAAAGGCCTGGACAGCACAGCACAGAGGTGGGTGTCCCCTAGATACATGAGAGCATCACGACCTTCTCAGCCCTGCAGCCTACAGAGACCGTCTGAAATGGAGTTCCAGTCTGGTCCTCAGTGCCCTGTGTGACCGGAGCGTCAGAAAGCGGAGAGGGACTGAAGGTGTGTGTGCCAGCCACCCAATCCACAGCCTGCCTGTCCTCCATTCACTCTCTCTGTCTCCCCCAAACGGGGTGGCTCTCTTTCTAGTAAGATCTTTGATGGCATCCGTCCTTGGCCAAGGAGTTCCCAACGAGGAGGGGGAAGGGGACAGGGGTTGCATGTTGTTACCGCCGCGGAGCAGCAAATCTGGTAGTGGCAGAGGGGCCGGGGTCAGTCCCCTAGGCAGGTTCTCCAGGGCTGAAAGACGGACCAGGCCCAAAGGCTGAGAGCTTGAGGGTGTCTATCACAGCCGCCTGCAGGTGCCGGCGGGGTCAGATGGGGTCGGCTGGGACCTTCCTAAGAGACAGCAGGCTGGAGTCCACGGGGCCAGCGAGAGGTGGCCGGCGGCCAAACGATGTTTCCCGAGGCAATGTGGAAGGGGAGTCAGTGAGGCCAGAGTTGGTTTGGGAGAAGCGGAGTCCTTGTGCTGCCAGTGGCGGGGCGAGGCGGCCGAGCTCAGCACCGGCTGAGGCGCTTGGCGACGTCGGCGTAGGCGGACTCGATCTCCTGGTCGGCGGCGCAGGTGTTTGTGAATTCATCCCGCGCATAGGCGTTCTTCAGGTACCGCCACAGGCCCGTCATCTCGGCCGGGAAGTCGTAGTTCCGGTACTTCTTGGCCACGATCTACAACACAGACGGCAAGACCGAGATGGCGTGAAGGCACGAGACAAACCCGGGAGAAGGAGTTAGTGGTGGGACCGCGTGGGCATGCAGGGGGGTCACGGGGTTGGGGGCGGAGACCCCGCGTGCATCACGCCCCGCTGCCCCGCAGCAAAATGTGTGTCGTGCAAGGTGGCAGGCGGAACTGCCTTCTTTCCATCTTCTCTAATCTTATTTATTTCATAAGTAAATATAATTTTCCCTTTGACCTACTCATTCTTGTTTGAGGGACTTTCCTTGGGAAATCATCAGAAAGATTTAGCTACCTATCTGTGGTCATGGGATCAAGAGTAAAAAATGCAAGAGTGGAAAAAATGACAGAGAAAAGAAATGTCCAGCAATAGGTACATGAATAAATGCATTATCATAGGTGAATACAATGCCGTGCTGGAGAGCCTTTAGAAATGATGCTGCAGAGGAAGTTTCAGCCATCTGGAAGGCTCTTTTAGAACATTAAGCGGACGCCTGGGTGGCTCAGTGGGTTAAGCATCTGCCTTCAGCTCAGGTCATGGTCCCAGGGTCCTGGGATCCAGCAGCGCATTGGGGTCCCTGCTCAGTCGGGAGTCATCCTCCGCCCTCTGCTCAAATAAATCTATCAAATTCTATCTCAAATAAATAAGTAAAATCATTTAAAAAAAAAGATTGCTAAGTTTCAAGTGCAGTGCAAAAAAGTAATAAATAATTTTTTTTAAAGTGCAGTATAATGCATTTGGAGAAATGTGTGCAGAGACTAGAAGTATCTATACCAATATGTTACCAGTGGTTATGGCTGACTGATAGAATGATAAATTTTATCTCCTCACCCACTTTTTTTTACCTAAGCACCCTTATTCATAGGGGAGGAAAAAAAAGTATAAAAAGGAAGTTAGATGTTGGAATGTACATGCAGGAGGTTCCATGTACACTGCAGGAGTGAACAAATCATGACTTCTCTTCGTAGTTTGCTCACATGGGGGCTGTGGCTGGGTGTTCTGGGGAGGTGCTGTTTGTGCTGAAACAGTAGCATAGCAGCTAAGAACATGGGCTCTGGATCCCCACTGACTGAATCTGCCATTTTACTCCACCACTTAACAGCTGTGTGACCTTGGACTAGCTACTTAGCCTCCTTGAGCCCCAATTTCTTTATCTCTAAAATGAAGGTCATAATAAGACCTACCTTGGAGGAAATTTTAATTTTAATTTTAATTGGAAATTCTGTCACAACAGTAAGCTCTATTCTATTCTGAATTGCAATTACTGTTTTAGTATCCTCTCCCTCTCTCTCTCTTCCCTAGCTTGTGAGCAGTATAAGGGCAGAAACTCAGCTTCTTCATTTCTATACTGCCTGCTCAACACTAAGGCTTTTGTAAATTTTTTTTACGATTTTATTTATTTGAGTGAGAGAGAGAGCAAACAAGAGAGAGAGAACAGCCGGGGGGTGGGGGGGTGCTGAATGGGGGAAGAGCAGGCTCCCCGCTGAGTAGGCAACCCCAATGACAATGCAGGGCTCCATCCCAGGACCCTGGGATCATGACATGAGCTGAAGGCAGATGCTTAACTGACTGAGCCACCCAGGCGCCCCTCAATAACACTGTTTATAAGAGTAGTGACACTAACAAGCATTGATTTACTATGTGCTCTGCTCCAGGCTCTTCTGAGCACTGTGCAATCCTCTTAAACTTCTAAATAACTCCATAAGGAAGAGTGTATTATATTCCCATTATAGAGATGAGGAAAGTAAGGCAAAGAGAAGTTAGATAAGTAAGGATTCAACAAACGGCTGTATGGCATCTTTACTATCTTCAGGTGTCCTAAATCAAAGTGCATCTAGAGTCAAATGTAAGAAACTCACCTAATTTTAGAGCCTGAAGATCCTTAACAACGAGCAGACTGAAGCTGCCAAGTGCCTAAGTAGGTTCCACAAGATGACACGGGAAATGAATGAATTCAACCGGTATCTTTTGAGTAATCACTAATGTTTATTACAGTCCTTGCTTTTCTTGTTTTATTTGGGGATAGTTGACACCTAATGTTACCTTAGTTTCAGGTGCACACATAGTGATTGGACGGTCTATATGCCCTGCTGTGCTCACCAGCCGTGTGGCTCCCATCTGTCACCAAAGGTCACTATTACAATATCATTGCCTCTACACCTTCTGCTGGGCCTGATGTTCCCATGACAGTCCTTCCCCTCTCTCCACGTGGCCACCCAGCCCCGCACCAATGAGAAAGGTAGGGCTGTACTCGGAATCCCTTGTGTGTGCCACTTATCCAGCTATTGTTGCTCAGCTCCAAACCATCCTCAGATCTGTTTCTTTGGGATGCTGGGACATATGGGCAGGGAATCTGCAAATCACAGCTGTTCTGCCAGGGACTTCCCATTAGGCACTGCCAAGAGGGGGCGCTAGAGAGAGAGAGAGTCTGCAGAGCGGGAGGAGGGAGAAGGGCCGCCCCTTTCTGTCCTGGCCATCCTGTTCCTGTCAGACTCTCCTTTGCCCCAGTAGCAGCAGCTGAGTCCGGTTTTCTCGTTCTGCCACCACTAGTGGAACCAGTGTCCTCACCCTGGCTGAGAGAGGCCAGCACACAACAGTGACCCCACTGCAGGGATAGGGGTCATCCCCTCAAATTAGCCCCCAGCAGCAGCTCAGCATGCCCCACCTCAGAGGTCCAAGGTTGACTCTGCAGGGGCCCTTCATCGAAGTTTCCACGATGATCATTCCAACCTCTTCCATTTGCCTCCCCTGCACTATGGTCCCAGCTGCCTCACTCAAGTAGAACCTTGTGGTATATTTTGCCTTCCTAGTTCTTCAGTACTTACTGCTTCTTTCTATTAAATTCTCTCTGTTAAGAGAACTGGTTCGGCAAATAATCCAATCAAGAAATGGGCAGAGGACATGAACAGACATTTCTGCAAAGAAGACATCCAGATGGCCAACAGACACATGAAAAAGTGTTCCACATCACTCGGCATCAGGGAAATACAAATTAAAACCACAATGAGATATCACCTCACACCAGTCAGAATGGCTAAAATTAACAAGTCAGGAAATGACAGATGCTG
>PISX010006295.1:0-98675 GCA_004024625.1 Mellivora capensis
AAAAAAAAAAAACAACAAATAAAGAAAAAATATAAAAAAGAAAAAAAATATATATATTAGACTGGTGATTAGAACAGGGTCACCCACTTAATTGTGGGGTATTTTGGTCTCTTAGAAGAAAGTACCTCCCAAAATTTTAAAGAATGAAAAATGTATATAAGGGTAAACACAGTGAAGGGATGGAATATGCCTATAGAGATGAAAAACAATTTTTTTTTAAATTTCTAAAAAAAAGGAGTTGATTAAGTTGGTTGGGAGAATAAAGAAAAAGAAAGTGGAGAGAATTTGCTCAGGTTGGAGACTAGAACAAGCCTGGAGCTAGATTTAGGGTGTATTTTGATCCACTAGAGGAAGTTGTACCCCAAATTTTTTAGAAGAAAAAAACCCTTATGTGAATACAAAAAATAAAGTTAAATACTATGAAGGATACAATATGACTATAATAATGAAGGTTCAAAAAAGATTATTATTTTTTTGGAAAGGTATTGTTAAGATAAACTAGTTAAAAATGTTAAAAAAAGAAAAGGGTAAAAGTTAAAAAAATTTTTAGCAGAAAAAGAGAAAAAGAAAAAAAAATAAAATTAAAGAAAAAATTAAATTAACTGCAAGACTAAAGAATCATGGGGAGAAAGCCATGAATTCCGCGCTTTGCTTTCTTCTCCTCTGGAGTTCCGCTGCTCCTCTGGAGTTCCGCTGCTCTCCTTGTTAAGTGAACTTGGTCTTGGCTGGATTTCTTGTTGATCTTCTGGGGGAGGGGCCTATTGTAGTGATTCTCAAGTGTCTTTGCCCGAGGCAGAGCTGCACCGCCCTTACCAGGGGCCGGGCTGAGTAATCTGCTGGGTTTCGCTTTCGGGAGCTTTTGTTCCCTGAATGCTTTCCGTAGAGTCCGGAGGACGGGAATGAAAATGGCGGCCTCCTAGTCTCCTGCCCGGAGGAGCAGGGAGTTCGTGGCCCCACTCCTCGGTGTGCCCTCAGAGAACAGCCCCAGCCACTCCCGTCTCCCTCGCCTCTGGCCGTGCTCCGAGCTCACCCAGCCTGCCACCGTTTCAAGGTAACCCCGAGCTGAGAGCTCACTCCTCGGCTCTGTCTCTGTAGCCGGCTTCCCTGCTCCGATACCTGCGAGCTCTGTGACACTGACACCCCCGATCCTTCTGTGACCCTGCGGGGCCTGGGGCCACGCTGACCCCGCGTGGGCTTCACCCCGGTTTAGCCTCTGGAGCTATGTCCCTCCGTGGAGCAGACTTTTAAAAGTCCCGATTTAGTGCTCCGCTGCTCCGCTGCTTGCCGGGAGCCGGCCCCTCCCCCGCGGTCTATCCTCCCCTCCCTTTCGATTCACTTCTCTGCCAGTCCTACCTTTCAGAAAGTGGTTGATTTTCTGTTTCCAGAATTGCTGTTCTTCCTCTCTTTGATCTCCCATTGGATTTGTAGGTGTTCGCAATGGTTTGATAAGCTATCTAGCTGATCTCCTGCTATCTGATGTCGTCTCAGCTGCTACTTCTCCGCCATCTTGACTCCACCCCCTAAATCTATTTATTTTTAAAGATTTTATTTATTTATTTATTTATTTGACAGGCAGAGATCACAATTAGGAACAGAGGCAGGCAGAGAGAGAGAGAGAGAGAGGAGGAAACAGGCTCTCTGCCGAGCAAAGAGCCGGATGCGGATCCTGATGCGGGGCTCGATCCTAGTACACTGGGATCATGACCTGAGCCGAAGGCAGAAGCTTTAACCCACTGAGCCACCCAGGCACCCCAAGAATACACATTCTTTTAAATAAGAATTGGAAAAAAGAAAGAAAGAAGAAGAGCGATAATCCTACTACCCCGTCATCTATAAGTTTTTTAGTATAATTTCTTCGTTCTTTATATGTAGATCTTCTTAGTAGTTGTAATCTGTAATTATGTAGTTTAATATAGCCTGGTCTTTCCACCTAACCATCTGTAACCTTTTTTTCATATTGTTAAATATTTTATAAAAACATGATTTTTAAGTTACATAAAGGGATGTACTCAGTTCCTATTTTGGGACATTTAAGTTGTTTGTTTTTTGTGGTTTTTATTTTATTTTATTTTATTTATTTGACAGAGATCACAGGTAGGCAGAGAGGCAGGCGGGGGTGGGGGGGAGCAGACTCCCCACTGAGCAGAGAGCCCGACTCGGGACTTGATCACAGGACCCTGGAATCATGACCTGAGCCGAAGGCAGAGGCTTTAACTCACTGAGCCACCCAGGTGCCCCAGGACATTTTTTTTTTTTTTTTAATTTATTTGACAGACAGAGATCACAAGTAGGCAGAGAGCAGGCAGAGAGAGAGAGAGGAGGAAGCAGGCTCCCTGCCGAGCAGAGAGCCTGATGCGGGACTTGATCCCAGGACCCTGAGATCATGCCCTGAGCCGAAGGCAGAGGCTTAACCCACTGAGCCACCCAGGCCCCCCTGTCCTGAGACATTTAAGTTGTTTTGAAGATTTTGCTATTATATGTAATGCTCAGTGAACATCTTTGTACATAAATTTTTTTTCTCTTTTTGGTTCTTTTCTTTAGATTCTTAGAAATGGAGTTATTGGGTGGATTTTTGACTAGTAATTAGGGGGCTACAGGGAGGAAGAGGAATGAACATTTTCAGGATTGACGCTGTGTACTTCATATGTAATCCATCTAGAGACTCATAATGTTAGGTTATAAGGCTAGTAGAGATGCCAAGAGTGATCACTGGGATGAGGTGGTAATATTTTGGTTCAGTAGAGTGCAGAGATTAATAGGAGATTGGCCTACCTTGTTACCTGTAATCTTCCCTAATCCCCTGAAAGGAAAGTCACTGCTGCTTTCACTAAATGTCTTATAGCACATTGCTTATGCTCCTCACATGATGCTTTCCTATTCTCATTTGTTTTGTATTTGTCTGGGTAGAGAGTCCCTTGAGGATAAGTCTCGTGTTTTCCTCTCATCTAGCAAGTCTTTAATGTAGCATATGCTACATGTTTATTAGATGTGTGATGTAAAGAATCATTAGTAACCTTTAAGAGATCTTAAATTGGTCTCTTTTGTAACATCACTGTTTTGGAATATGTTTCAGAAGTCTAGTAACATAGCTTAGACCTGTCTTAATAATTTTTTATTTTCATTTTTGAGTGGATTCCTGTTTCTTTGGTAGAGGCTGTACTCTGATATAAAACTTTGGCAAAGGTGGACTACCAACTTAGGAAAATGTTAGGGAGCACAGACTCTTTTGATTGCCCAGTTTGGTAAAAGGGGGAAGTTACATATCTTCATTTGACTTCTGTCCACTTTCTGTTTTCCTTCTTCCATTTGGGTGGGTGTTCAGGTAACTTGTGGGTTGAGAATTTTTAATGTCTTAGTGTTCTGTGTCAGTGAGCTTATAATATTTGTTGTTGGCTTTACCCAGATTGGATTTTGATGATGATGGAGAAGGGAACAGTAAATTTTTGAGGTAAGATTTAAAATTTTTTTCTCTAGATTTCTGATATTAAAAATTAGTTCATGATCTTTATATTTCTGACTTGCGTTATTTTTGTTCTTAGGCCTAAGGTGAGTGCTTTATCCTGAAACTAAAGTTTCCTATTATGTTATACCTCCTAAAGTTTTCAAACATTTTTTTAATGGTTCTAGTGAAGAGAGGGCAGAGAATTTCCAGGACCATCTGTTACAGTTAGTTGCTGTGTGGTTTAAAAACAACAATTTATTATTTCTCACAATGCTGTGGATTGACTGGATGGTTATCCTGTCTTCTTTGTGGTCTTTTATCCTTAAGGAGATCAGACTGAGTTTCTTTATTATTATTTTTAAAGATTTTTAAAATTTATTTATTTGACAGAGATCACAAGTAGGCAGAGAGGCAGGCAGAGAGAAAGGAAGGGAAGCAGACTTCCCGCCAAGCAGAGAGCTCGATGCGGGGCACGATCCCAGAACCCTGGAATCATGACCCAAGCTGAAGGTAGAGGCCTTAACCCACTGAGCCATCCAGGCGCCCCAGACTGAGTTTCTTTATATGCCAGTGTCTACAATCTGAAGGGCAAGTCCCATTCTAAATGCTTATCAAGCCTCTGCTTTGTATTGACATTTGCTCGTGTTCCATTGGCTAAAGCAAATTTTATGTCCAAGTCCTGAGTCAGTGTGTTAGGAGGCTAAGGTGTAATTCATTAGGGGGTCATTAATGTACTTTTCATACTTTCTCATACCTGTTGACTTCTACAGAGCAAGAATTAGAATTTGTATCCTTGAATGATGAATCTTCTGGAGCACTGAAAATGGACTTTTTGATACATTGATGGAGGAGTTCTTTCAGAGAAGGGAAATATTTATTCCTGTTAAAGACCCATTATTTGGCTTTGTTTCTAAGTAAGGAAAACAGTAAGAGTCAAAGAAAGGAAGATAATCTTGACTGCAACCTACCATTTTTCCTTTGCAAAGTTGAAAATATTACCTAGGTGGGTCTATGTTGTTGAGTAACAAATATTTAATAAAGAAGCCCTATTAAAAAAAGCCATTATTTTATTATATGAATGTCCAGATTTGATTTGTCTTATTAACTAGATCTTAAAAAGTAATATATTTTATAAGTTTTTAAAAAAAATTTATTTATTTGTCAGAGAGAGGGAGAGAGAGAGAGCGAGCACAGGCAGATGGAGTCAGAGGGAGAAGCAGGCTCCCCGCCGAGCAAGGAGCCCAATGTGGGACTCGATCCCACGACGCTGGGATCATGACCTGAGCCGAAGGCAGCCGCCCAACCAACTGAGCCACCCAGGCGTCCCTATTTTATAAGTTTTTAAACAGTGTGAAGTTATGTGTAGTTCAGGTCTGTCTTCCTTTCACTTTAGACCCTTCCCCTTAGACAACTCAGTTTCCAGTTTATTGAGTATCCTTCAGAAATATTCAGTACATATATAAGTGTATTAAAATGTATACATGTGGGGCGCCTGGGTGGCTCAGTGGGTTAAAGCCTCTGCCTTTGGCTCAGGTCATGATCCCAGGGTCCTGGGATCAAGCCCCGCATTGGGCTCTCTGCTCAGCGGAGAGCCTTCTTCCACCTCTCTCTCTGCCTGCCTCTCTGGCTACTTGTGATCTCTGTCAAATAAATAAATAAAATCTTTAAAAAAAAAAAAAAGTAATTCGGTAGGCCTGGGATAGGGCCCAGGGCTCTGTGTTCTGACTCATTTCTGGAACCTGCTTCCAGCCAAGCATCTAGAAGACTCATTCTTGAGATTCAAAGTTAATATGTAAATTAAGGTCTCTCTTTTCACTTTAGGTTACATGTTTTCACTAGGAGTTAGTAGCGTCTGATTTAAAGCACATGTGTGTCCTAGGAACAAACCATTTGTGCTTGAGCTGCAATTCAGTTACATTTCCATGGATTTGCCCATTCTTCTTCTGCTCTCCTGTTATTTTTCAAAATCTGAAAATTCTTGGGGTTGGATTAGTTGAGGATTTACAGCCTGTAAAGAAGCAGTATAAATTTTGACTCTAATGTAATAACTGGTTTAACTGCAAATTTTGTGAGACTTACCTATCTCCCAAAAGCACTTTCTGCCCAAAGTTGATAGATCTTTGCTATATCCTGTGGCAGTGAGAAGAAGAAAATTTAGATCATCCAGAGAGTAGAGTATTTTTTTTTTTTTTAAGATTTTCCTCCCTCAGGGACGCCTGGGTGGCTCAGTCGGTTAAGCGGCTGCCTTCGGCTCGGGTCGTGTTCCCGGCGTCCTGGGATCGAGTCCCACATCGGGCTCCTTGCTCGGCAGGGAGCCTGCTTCTCCCTCTGCCCGCCTGTGCTTGCTCTCTCGCTCTCTGACAAATAAATAAATAAATAAAATCTTAAAAAAAAAAAAAAAGATTTTCCTCCCTCAACAATTCCTGTAGTTTCTATATTTAGCAGATATGATTTATTGGTTTATTAAGTACAAGTTGTTGGGATGAATGAATTGTGTTTCCTTGATCAGAGAGATAAAGAACATTGTTTATGTCATAATTTAAAACTATCTCTTAAAACTTTCTGTGCATCAAAGAAAACAGTGAAAAGATAGCCCATGTAAGGGAGAAAATATTTGCAAATCATGTATCTGATAAGATAATATCTATAATACATGAAGAAGTACCACAACTCAATAATAAAAAAAAAAAACCTGATTAAAAATTGGCAAACCACTTGAATAGATGTTTTTTCAAAGAAGGTATGCAGAAGGCCAACAAACATATGAAAAGATGTCCAGCATCACTAATCATTAGAGAAATGCAAATTGAAACAACAATGAGATACCACTTCACATCCATGATGATGGGCACCATCAAAGAAATAGAAAATAAGTGTTGGGTAAGGATGTGAGAAAGAGGGAACCCTTGTGCACTATTGGTTGGAATGTAAATTTAACCACTCTGGAAAACAGTATGGAGATTCCTCAAAAAATCAAAAACAGAATTGCCTTATGATTCAGCAATCCCGCTTCTGGTTATAAATATATAAAATAATTAAAACAGGGTCTTAGATATTTGCACACTCATGTGCACTGCCCCATTTTCACAATAGCCAAGAGGTTGAAGCAACCAAATATCTATTGACAGATGAATGCATAAAGAAAATGTGGCATATATGTCCAGTGGAATATTGTTCAGACTTAAAAAGGAAGGAAATCCTGACATGTGCTACAACATGGATGAATGTTGAGGACATTATACTAAGTAAAATAAGCCAGTCACAGAAAGACTATATGATCTCACTTACATGAGGTATCTGAAGTAGTCAATATTAGAGACAGAAAGTACAGTGATGGTTACTAGCAACTGAGGGTCAGGTGGGGAGCAGGTGGGAAGATGATGTTTAGTGTATATAGAGTTTCAGTTTTGCAAGATTGGAAAGTTCTATACACCTCTTGCACAAAAATGTAAATACAGTTAGCACTACTGAATTGTACTCTAAAAATTGGTTAAGATGGTAAATTTTATGTTCCATGTTTTTTTTTGCCATAATTAAAACACAACTATCCCTAACCTCAGAGTAGTGTTGACCAGGCAGTCAGCTGTGCCCTCATGAGATCATCATCTTTTTTTTGGAGTGTCTGATAAGTAAGGGTAAAGGAGAATATCAGAATCCTGACAAATAATAGTCATGGGTTTCTTAAGTTCTTTTGGATGGTATTACTATCTCTTTTGCTTTGTGATGCTTGTCCATTGGCTTTTTTTTTTTCCCCCTGTTGAATATTTTTACTCCTTTCTAGTTTTCATTTCAGATGAAGTAGATATAACAAGTATAATGCTTTGGACTAACCTTATTTTTCTTCTTTAGGTGTGATGATGATCAGATGTCTAATGATAAGGAGCGGTTTGCCAGGTAATGTAATAGAGCATCTTGGGCCATGTTGTGGGACCAGGCAGCTCAGGCATATGGAGTTTAATTTGATCTCATTAGGAGTTAATTTCTCTGTCCAGTATTTTTCACACTCTGAAAGCTGACAAAATTTAGTATGACACTTACTGTTTATGTTCAGGTAACATGGCTTCAAACTGATGGCACAATTTACAGAATGTTTTTATGTATATGATAGACAGCTATACAGTGTGCTTGCTGGGTGTCCACAGGAACACAAGTTATGGATTTCATGGTTGCATTTATTATTAAATGGGTCCACAAACTCTGTACAGATAATAGTTTTCCTTTAAAAATTGCAACAGGAACAATTTTTGTAGAGATGAATTTTGATGGCAATAAATTTATTTAAATTTTAAAAGATAAAAAAATAAATTTTAAAAGATTATGAAAAATGCTTTGCTTTTTATTTATAAGTCCTTCTCAACTCAGATGTACAAAGTTGAGGATTTATGAATAAAAAGCAAAGTATTTTTTTTTTAAAAGTTCATTCTATATATTTTAAACAGTAAGTTAGTTTGTTTTTTAAAATGGAGTTTGCAGCCACCTTAGAAAAATGAATAATCAAAAATCCAGAGCTTAACTGAGTTCTTATATTTATTGTGGATGTTGCTAGTCTGGGGACTATACCTTGAGAACCACTGATGTGGAAGGCTAAGAAATACCAGTCATAGTAGCTTATAACTGTCTGAAGCAGTAAGATGCCATCATGGGCTTTGAATAAGAGGTTTTATTTAATTTTTTAAAGATATTATTTATTTATTTGACAAAGAGATAGCGAGAGAGGGAATACAAGCAGGGGAGTGGGGGAGGGAGAAGCAGGCTTCCCACAGAGCAGGGAGCCCAGTGTGGGGCTTGATCTCAGTACTCTGGGACCATGACCTGAGCCAAAGGCAGACGCCCAATGACTGAGCCCTCCAGGTGCCCCTGAATAAGAGATTTTAATAAATAAAATGCATATGGGATTTTCTCTAATAGCAGTGTATAAAATTGATTAAAGAGAAGCACTATAGTCAGGGAGATAGATGCAAGGGTGAATAATAAGATAGCTATCAAATCATGAGTGCCTGGGATAGAGTGGAGGCAATGGCAATAGGAAAGGAATGAATTTAAGAGGTTTTCAAATAATTTATTTATTGAAATAGATACGTTTAAATACTTTAGGGTATAAACCATCTCTAAAATGAGAAGTTTTGGGGAATAGTTTTTCAAGCTGCACTGGAAAGTCAAGCCGTCATGGGCACCTGGCTGGCTTAGTCAGTAGAGCATGGAGCTCCTGTTCTTAGGGTCCTGAATTCAGGCCCCAAATTGGGTTTTGAGATTACTTAAATAAATAAATTTTAAAAAAAATAAAAAGAAAAGAATGACAGTCAAGCCATCAGATAGTACTGGTCATGCAGGTTAACAGTTTCTTGATTAAAATTCCAAAAAGTCTCTATGAAGATATGACCTGAATTATTTTAGTTTTCATTTGTCCTACTTAATATAAATATTTAGACATTCACATATTTCACTTAGAGATACTAGAGTGGTTAAAGGATTATGGATTTGTAATAGTAGGAGTAGTAATAATAGGAATTTTAGATATTTAAGTTTCTTTCAAACAACTTATTCCTATAAGAGATGAAGGGTAGTTGGCGGGGGGAGAGGGGGAGAGAGAGAGAATATGAATTCTAAGCAGTCTCCACACCAAGCACAGAGCCTGTTCTTGGGCTCCATCTCACCATCCTGAGATTGTGACCAGAGCCAAAACCAAGATTCGGGCCCTTAACTGACTCCAGCACTTGGGTGCCCTTGTACATGTCACTTTTAATAATGAAATATTAGTGTTTCAGCCTGTTCATATGTCATACTTAGATGTTTCATTTGAGGTTTCTTAATCTATATTTATATCTCTCTATATATTGTTTTTAATGGAACTGGTACTGACATACTGGCCTACCAACACCTTGATGTTTCTTCAGTTGCCACCAATTCTTATAGTTTTCAGTTTTCCAGAAAAATTTAGTGGTAATCCTTTGTAGCCCCCTCCAGAGGAGGGGGAGTTGGCATTGGGGATCCAGTAGTTTTAGGGCTTTACTGCAAAGAAATGGGAGAGTGAATAAATAGAAATTTACTACTTCAGTATCAAACCAATGATAGGGGATGTGCCAGAAACCTAATTCTTAAGTTTTATTTATGTAATTTCTCCATTGAAACCTGTTTGGTTATTTTGTCTGTGAGTGCATGTGTGTGTGTCTGCATGTTACAGAGAGATTCTATTTGTGATAATTTGACATTCTTATCATGATTTACTCTTTGATTTTTTTCATTATAGGATAGCATTTTGTGGGGGCACCTGGGTGGTTCAGTTAGCTAAATGGCCAATTCTTGATTCATGATATCGGGGTCCTGGGATTGAGCCCCGTGTCAGGCTCTGTGCTATTCGCCTTCTCCCTCTCTGCATCTTCCCCCTACCTCAAATAAATAAATCTTAAAAAATAAAAAAAGAATAACATATGCGGGTATCACTTTATTTCCAGATGTGTGAGAATGTATTCCCTTGTTTGGTTCTTGTTCAAACTATATATTGTTGGTCTCTACAGAGATTGATTGGCAAAATGCTTTCTGTGTTCAGACTACGTTAATTTATAATGAATATTGGCCTTGCTCTTATGTCAACCTTTGTCCTGTAAGTTACTTTTTCTTTATCCTAACAAATGGCTTTGTAAAGTTATGAGCAAGATTCCTGTCCATATTTTAATTTTCCCTTCTCTGCATCTATTTTGTTCTATTTCCTTTTTTCTTTCCTTTTCCCTCTCTACTTCCTCCCATCAGTTTATCCATCCATCTTTATTTTTTTCTTTCTTTTTATTTTAATTTTAGCTTAGTTCATTAATTCTATTTTTAGGTCGGATGATGAGCAGAGCTCTGCGGATAAAGAGAGACTCGCCAGGTAGGAGAACAGTGTCTTTCAGCATGATGAAGCAGATGATGCTGCTTTTTCCCTTTTCTTACTCTGCTCTTTTCTTCCCCCTTCTCTTGTGTTTTTCCTTATCTGTGGCAAGAGAGGACAAGATTTTTTAGAAGTTTGTGTGTAACAGGAACTTTGGCCTCCCCCATCAGAAAGTGGGTGAGTTGAGGGAACTTTACTAAGGAATTTAAGAAATTGCTATTAGTTTTATAGTTTTCTCTTTTTTTCTTTATCTCAGCACTGTTTCACAGAATAAAAGCCTTTAGAAGCAGGGCAGTGGTTCCAGTTGGTGCTTTAACAGGGGCATACTTTTTTATGAGAAGACTAATAAATATATCTATGTTTGCAGTTGGTTCCCAATATTTAGGCCTTAGCATTTATTCCATACCTCTCTAGAAAGCATACCCTTTATTTTCCTGTGTAGACTCATAGGCTAGATTACTGTGTCATAGCAGTACTGGTCTTGCTTTGGTGATTGAATTTTGTGGTTTCCCAGAAAAGTTTTAGCAGCCATGATATGGCTTTTTAAACAAGCAGCCTCTGGATTTCAGTGTCAGAAATCTGTTAGATACTATGAAGATGGGTGCTTTAAGTCTGAAAGTAGAATGTTAAAATATGGACTTATGTGGTGAGACCTTTTTGCCATTTGGAAAGGAGACTCTAGAGCTCTCTTTGGAGACTGTTGTCACTAAGGAAGAAATACTAGGATACTAATGAGGTACCCAGATTTTTCTGTTTTCTGGCTTCTGTGATTTGGGACCACTCAGAGATAGATCGTTGATACCAATATGTGTTTTTACTACTTTCTCCCCTCATCTCATTACCTTTTTCAGCGGGGCCACAAGCTCATTTTGTTGTCATTTTCTGCTAACTCTTTAACTTTTCAGAAAGCTGATATTGTATGGTATGGTGGGAAAACCATTGCATTAATTGGGAATGAGTGCTGCCTTTGGGAAAGTCATTTAGTTAACTTCTTAACCTTTGTTTGCTCTTCTCATAGATTTATGTTAGACCATTTGTTTTTACTTTTCTTTTTTGTTTTGACAAAGAACTTTTATTCCGGTAGTACCCTTAAGTGGTAATGGAAGCAAATAAAAAAGATAAAGCAAAATCTGCTCAAGGAGAAGCAGAAATGCAGCACATGGTTTGGTTCTTTCTTTGGCACATCCCTGAGGAAAACACTGAGGAACTAGAGGGCTTTTCAGAAATCCAGCTTGGAAACTACTGGATTATTATATTTAACAATGATAAGATTTTGTTCTGATATTGAGGAAATCAGCATTGGCGATGTGATCCACTTACCCTGTTGAGATCCAAATTGTCTGTATTCAGGACTTTTCCTCCCCACTCCCCTTTTATTCTCCAATTCATTTTGCTCCAGTGGGGGACCCAGAAGTGACCTCTGCTAGATGATAACTTAAAATCTCTTGAGCTCAGTATACTGGCACCACATCCAAATAGAGAAGGTAGGACTTTATTAGTGAGATGAATAAAACTTCAGAATCTTCCAGTTTTTCCTTCTAGTGTTAAGAGTAAGAGAGAAGCTTGGAACAGGCAACATTTTATAGACCAAAGGAAAGTATACTGTCAGGTTTTTTTTTATCAGCTGTGGGGGACATACTTGGGTTGGAAAAAACTAGTTATTTTATTTTCAGCCTTAAAAAGTTGAATTAGTAAACATGGAGTCAGCCAAGCCATGATTATTTGTCTCTTGGGAACTACAGTGAATAAAATCAACATCTTTTAAGACTATCACTTCTTAAAACACTTTTTCTTTTCTTTTATTTGGGGGAGTGGTAATTTACATAGGAAGTGAAGTTTCCAGGACATAGGGAGAATTGCTGGTATCTGGTTATTCTCTGCCTTGTTGGTTTCTATTCCATGCTTGTTCTGCATGAGAATGTTGGCAAACTTGACACTACCCTCCAAGACTTAAACCCTCCTAAATCAAACAACTACATTTCTTCAGCAGCTTTCTCCATATTTATATCACACTTCCTTGCTCCCAAATAGCCAGATGTGACCACTGGATGGGGCTTCTCTCTCCATGCAGGGAAAATCATAGTGAAATTGAACGGCGGCGACGGAACAAGATGACAGCCTACATCACAGAACTGTCAGACATGGTGCCCACCTGTAGTGCCCTGGCTCGAAAACCAGACAAGCTAACCATCTTACGCATGGCAGTCTCTCATATGAAGTCCTTGCGAGGAACTGGGAATACATCCACTGATGGCACCTACAAGCCTTCTTTCCTCACTGATCAGGTCTCTGGGATGTACAAATCTGAGATAGTCTAGAATCTGTTGAAAATTTTGATCTTTTGGGGGTATAGGACCATAATTCTTTTTTCTTTTTAATTTATTTATGTGACAGAGAGAGAGATCACAAATAGGCAGAGAGACAGGCAGAGAGGGGGGGAAAGTAGACTCCCTGCCGAGCAGAGTCTGACGCCGGGCTCAATCCCAGGACCCCAAGATAATGACCTGAGCTGAAAGCAGACACTCAACTGACTGAGTCACCCAGGCCCCTAGATGACTATAATTCTATCTAGTGCCTTATATTGAGAGACAGAGCCAAGTTAGGTCTATAGATTGCTTAAAGTACAAGAATTCAGTTGTTAAGGAGAAATTCACACCATGGGAAAGTAGTTTCCATTCCTGGCTATAATATTCATTAGCATTCGAACAGTGAGAATTGCAGAATACTTGTGCAAATTATTTAGCAAGCTTATAGGTATTTTATTTATATTTTTTAAAGATTTTATTTATTTGGAGAGGGCATGTGTGCACAAACGGGGAAGGGTGTAGGAGAAGAGCATACTCCCTGCTGAGCAGGGACTCTACCCCCCCACCCCTCCCCCACCCCCCAGCCCCAGTGCACTTCAATTCCAGGACCTGGGATCATTACCTGAGCTGAAGTCAGACACTGAGCCACCCAGGTGCCCCAAAGCTTATATGTATTTTAAACTTCACTCATGAATGTAGCCTATAAGGTGAAATAAGAGTAGACTTGTAGGAAGAAGAGATGACTGTGTCCTATGGAAACAGTTCTCTTTGTTGCCTTTAGGATTATAGAAGATGGAAAAAATCGATTTCTTATTCCTGAAGCAGCTTTCAGTTTTAGTGATAGAAGGAGTCTAACAAGGCAGTCATCGTTCCTTAGAGATGTGCTCGGTTACATGTAATGAGAAAAATAGGGAAGGCAAAAACATTTCTAGCTTCTCAAGAACTTAATCTGAATATGAATAAGTGAGTGGAAATCAGTCTGAATATGAATTTTTGAGTGGCTGGATACACACAAGTGAAAAATGAGAGGAAAATGCATACAGAGACGAAATAACCTTCTTAAAATGATTTTTTAAATTTATTTTAGAGAGAGAGAGAGAGAGACAGAGAGACAGAGAGAATGTGAGTGGTGGAAGGGGCAGAAGGAGGAGGAGAGAATCTCAAGCAGACTCCCCATTGAGCTGGAGCCCAATGTGGGGCTGGATCTCCTGACCCTTGAAATCATGACGTGAGCCGAAACCAATAGTTGTACATTCATCTGACTGAGCCATGCAGGCACCCTGAGAAATAACCTTTCTTTAAAACTTACTAATTTAGGGGCGCCTGGGTGGTTCAGTGGGTTAAAGCCTCTGCCTTCAGCTCAGGTCGTGATCCCAGGGTCCTGGGATCAAGCCCCACATCAGGCTTTCTGCTCAGCAGGGAGACTGTTTCCTCCTCTCTCCCCCTCTGCCTGCCTCTCTGCCTACTTGTGATCTCTGTCTGTCAAGTAAATAAATAAATAAAATCTTAAAAAAAATAAAACTTAGTAATTTATATGGGACTAGATAAATATATAGTAGAGGAATGGCTAATATGAATAGAATGACCAGGTTTTGAGTGGGGATGGTTAGCAAAGACTCCTAAAAGTAAGAAAGACATGTTCTGTTTTGATTATTAAAAATAACACATGGTTAATGCAGAAAAATTTGGTAGATACAGGAAATATAAGGAAGAAAAAATTGACCTATAATGTCACCTTTTTATTCAGAGGTTTAGAAGGAAAGGAATGTGGTTTGGAAAAAAGCAATAAGAATTTTCCAAATAGGAGTGTCTATATGAAAACACACATAGCATGGATTTTATATGTGTGTACTTTGAAATAGTTAATCAGTTAATCTAACAATATACATAGAGATACTGATTGAACAGGCTCTAGTTTATGCACCTTTTGTGGGCTAACCAGGTGCTTTGCTTTGTGCTATGAGAAGAACAGAGATAGGAGATAGTCACTAGTGGAAAGAGAAATGTAAATAAATAAACACAGTATAAGCACACAATTAGTTCTGTCATAGAGGTGCAGTATTAAAGTCCTGTAGAAGTATAAACATGGACAAGGTAAGGGATTAGTGTCATAAATATTGCAAATAATTTGAGCAAATACCTAGTGAGAATGATTGGATTATTCAAGGCAAATGAAATAGTTTAGCAAGCCTTGGGAGACGATAATAGGGAGGTAGGCTGGGACCTGATCTTGGAATACTTAGGTGTTATGTTACAGAATTTAGATATTAATTTTTAGGCAGTAGGGTGCCTGGGTGGCTCAATCAGTTTAAGTGTCCGACTCTTGATTTTGGCTCTCAGGTCGGGGTCTCTGAGTCATGAGATTGAGCCCCGAGTTGGGCTCTGTGCTGGGCGTGGAGTCTACTTGGGATTCTCCTTCTCTTCTACCCCTCTCCCATTTCTCTCCCCCCAAATTGTGTTAGTTGATGTAGAGCATTTTAAGCCTGGATTTGGGAGAATGAATGCAAGGAGACCATTTCCTTCATCTTGGCATAAGATGACTAGGACGATGATCTAGTATTGGAAATAGAATTGATAAAACAGTTATCACTGGAGCATGAGACAGAGTAATTAGATTTTGAGTCTTGTAGCCTGAGAGGAAGGTGATACTGTTAATCAAGAAAGGAAATACTAGAAGAGCACAGAGGATTGTTCTTTGGAGGGGGAAATATGACCGGTTTTGAGATCTTGAAATTGAGTTGCTGGTAGAATGTCTAAATTGGAAATGTTTAAGAGTTGGTTAGAATTTAGGTCTGCTTAAAGCTAAAGAAAAAAAAGATTAGGGGAGTCTAGAGATACAGACTTGGGCATCATTTCATAGCAGGAAGAAGTAGATATAATTTCTCAGAGAGTATGGTAAAAATAGAGAAGAGAACTTAAGATAGAACCTTGGAAATATCTATACTTAAGACTTGAACAAAGGGAAGGGTGCCTGAAGCAGAGAAGGGGCATTTAGAAGGGCAGCAAAAGTTGGGGGATGGTGTCGTAGAAGCTAGAGGAAAATAAAACTTAAAAGGATGGAATGGACAACATTACCAGATTCTGGAGAGAGAGAGTAACATAATAAAGACCCAGGAAAGGGGACTTGAATTGGCAGTCAGGAGAATATTGTTAACCTGCTACAAACAATATGAATGGTTTAGAATGACAATTATAGTGGGATTGAGGAATACGTGAAAGGTAAGAGAATAGAACCAGTGAATATAACATTACTCTTAATATAAACTTGGCACTGAAATAGAGATGAGTTGGGCAAAATGGAGGGAAGATTTGTATACAAGTGAGAAAACCTGATCATATTTATAGATCGGAGGGGAGAGAGAGTGAAAATGGGAGTATTTGTAGAGCAAGATTCTAAAAAGAGACCAGAGGGTGCAAGATCAAGGACTAAATTTGTGTTAGTGGGAAACTTTTTTATTCCCCATCTTGAGTCCTGAGATAAAGGGGAAGAGGTGAATAGTGACATAGAGAGATTGAAGAGATACCTATTAAAAAAAAACTGTCATGAAGGCATTCATTTAGTGTTACATTTAGTGTGCATAGCTGGGGCTGTGGATCAGGCAGGAGCCAGCAATTGCTTATGGAGACGTGCATAAGGCCTGAAATGTCTGTCTTGTTTCCATGAATAATACTTGGCTTTTAAGAATTCAGTATTAACTTTTATTTCTCTTCCTTGGGCAGGAACTCAAACATTTGATCTTGGAGGCAGCAGATGGCTTTCTGTTTATTGTCTCATGTGAGACAGGCCGGGTGGTTTATGTCTCTGACTCAGTGACCCCAGTTTTGAACCAGCCACAGTCTGAATGGTTTGGTAGCACACTCTATGATCAGGTGCATCCAGATGATGTGGACAAACTTCGTGAGCAGCTTTCCACCTCGGAAAATGCCCTGACAGGTATGAATTATGTGGATGGAAAAATGAATGGGAAGCCCTTTCTTTTTTCCCTGAAACAGAAGAGGTGTTTTAGCTCTTTACTTTGTTCATTGACTCTGGCAGGGCTTCTAGAATTTTCTCCCATAATGAATATAATAATTTTTTTCTATCCACATGCAGATAATATAATTTGTAGTTATTCTTAGAAAATGATTCTTTATGACAGTGTGCATATAAAAATTTATTACTGTAAATAAAACAGTAAAAACCAAATCTGGAATGAATTTTTTTTCCCATTCTAAAAGGATTAAATTATCCATGTTTCTGTCTCATTTGTATGGGTAGTTACCTGGTATTTTTTCCTACCTGTTTCTGCATATCTTTGGCTTTAATACTGGATTCTATTTAATAGATATTTATTTTAGAGGGGAGTGGTTATCAGTATACAAGGGTTTTTTTTAAGATTTTATTTATTTATTTGACAGAGACATAGCAAGAGAGGGGACACAAAGCCAGGGGAGTGGGAGAGGGAGAAGTTGGCTTCCCACTGAGCAGGGAGCCCAGTGATTTGGGGCTCCATGCCAGGACCCTGGGAGCATGACCTGAGCCCATCGTTAAGTCGATGCTTAACGACTGAGCCACCCAGGCGCCTCTATCGGTATATAAGTTGTTGTTACTGTTATGGGTTTTTTTTTTTTTTTATCTATACTATTTTTTTTGTCTTATTTTTCTTTCTTTTTTTTTTTTTTCCTTCCCCCTATTTTAATGCTATTCAGTCCTTTTGCCAGAGTTTGGCTAGAGGAAACACATCTGCTTCTTAACTCTGGAAAAAAAATTTAAAGTGAAAGCAGATCAAAACTGGTAATTAGGGGGGGCCTGGGTGATTCAGTTGGTTGAGTGTCCTAACTCTTGGTTTTGACTCTGGTTGTGATTTTAGAGTTTTGGAATTGAGCTCCATGTCAGGCTCCATGCTAAGCTGGAATCTATTTGAGATTCTCTGTGTCCTCCCTCTATGCCTCGCTATGTACGTGTGCATACACACACACACACACACACATACATATGTGCACGCCTTCTCTCCCTCTCTCTCAAATAAATAAACTAAATCTTTAAAAAACTGGTAATTAAATATAAGAAAGTCTGTTAATTAATTTAAATTCAATTAATTAACATGCTGTATTACTGGTTTCAGAGGTCTACCTCTAGGTCAATGATTCCTCAGTCTTATACAGTGTCCAGTGCTCATTATATCACTGCCCTTCTTTATTTTTTTTTAAGGTTTTTTTATTTATTTGACAGAGAGACACACAGTGAAAGAGGGAACACAAGCAGGGGGAGTGGGAGAGGGAGAAGCAGGCTTCCCACCAAGCAGGGAGCCTGATGGCAGGGCTCGATCCCAGGACCCTGGGATCATGACTGGAGCCGAAGGCAGATGCTTAAGAACTGAGCCACCCAAACGTCCCTCACTGCCATTCTTAATGTCCATCACCCCGTTACCCCATCCCCTCCCCCGCCTCCAGTAACCCTCAGTTTGTTTCCTGTGATTAAATGTCTTATGGTTTGTCTCCCTCTCTGATTTTGTCATTTTATTTTTTTCCTATCTTTCCTTATGGTTCTCTTTTGTTTCTTAAATTCCACATATGAGTGAGATCATATGATGATTATCTTTCTCTGACTTATTTCGCTTAGCATAACCCCACCTAATTTCATCCATGTCATTGCAAATGGCAAGATTTTGCCTTTATTGTGTTTTAGTTTTTCCTTCTTTTAGGTCTTTATGGATTTCATGTTTCTAGTTCCTTTGCCCAAAAGTTGCCATTCCTTCCTTCCTTCCTTTCTTTCTTTCTTTCTTTCTTTCAAATAAAGATTTTATGTATTTCTTTGACAGAGAGCACACAGCAGGGAGAGCAGCAGAGAGAGGTAGAAGCAGGCTCTCCACTGAGTAGGGAGCCTGATGAGGACCTTGATCCTAGGACCCTGGGATCATGACCTGAGCTGAAGGCAGACGCTTCAGAGCCACCCAGGCGCCCTTGCCATTAGTTTCTATATAATAAAGGGAGGAACAGTTTTGGCTGGAGATAGGTATTGTGTTACTATAGCATATGAAATTATTTGTTTTTAAACAATGACATTCCCTCAGTGTGCATGTGTGTACACACATGTATGTGCATGTGTATAAAAATGAGATCCAAGAAATAGCCTGGCCTCTTACTTGCCAACACTACTTTCCACTCCCAGCTTCCTTCCTTACACAAGGTTTTCTCCAGTGCTGCCTTTGAATTTAAGAATAATATTCATTGATGGGGGTTGAGGTATTTTGGACTTAAAAAAAATCCTTCCCCTACTTGGCCTGTTCTTTTATAAGCAAGGAGATTGGAGGGCATGAACGGAATACTTATTTATCTTGGCCTCCAGTGTCTCTCCTGTCTCCTTTTCACCACATACAAGAACACAGTCCAGACTTTTTCACATCATTTTTCAGGGCGTATCCTTGATCTGAAGACTGGAACAGTGAAAAAGGAAGGTCAGCAGTCATCCATGAGGATGTGTATGGGCTCAAGGAGATCATTTATTTGCCGTATGAGGTGAGTGTCAGGCTGAGGACTGTGATTTGACATAAGAAAAATTAAGAGCAGGGTGTTTGATTTCTGGTTAGGGGAGTTAACCTTTTTTTTTTTTTTTTTAAGATTTTATTTATTTATTTGACAGAGATCACAAGCAGGCAGAGAGACAGGCAGAGAGAGAGAGGTAGAAAAAGGCTCCCTGCTGAGCAGAGAGCCCGATGTGGGGCTTGATCCCAGAACCCTGGGATCATGACCTGAGCTGAAAGCGAGGCTTTAACCCACTGAGTCACTCAGGCACCCCGGGAGTTAACCTTTTAAATCTGAGCTCTAGTTGGATTAAATTTAACTGTCAAGACCCACATGAATTTTAACAGAATAAAGTGTTTGATAAGGGAACTAAAGTTTAATGAACTCCTCCTATGCCACATATTATAAGAGACTTGCTATCATCACAGTTCCCACATCTGTTCTTTGGAGTTGAGTTCATGGTTACTATTCTGCTGTTAAAAAAAGATTCAAAATTAACTTCCCAGGATTACATAGGTAATGTCTGGCATAGGATTTTATTTTAATCCAAAGTAGTTGGATTCCAAAACCTGTATTTTTTCCCAGTATATCACAAGACAGCATCCACCTACTCAGAAAATTTCTGCATTTTTCTTTTTTTCACAGTGTTGATACTTTCTTACATCTTTCGCTTAGTATTTAGTGTTTATAATTATAAATTATACCTTTTTAGTATTCTGAAGAAAGTATGGTGGTACATTCTACACAGGCAGAAAAGATACCTCTTAAAGTCACAAAATAAGTTCAGGTTGTACAGTGGAAATTGCCTACATTGCACTGAGAGGATGCTTATTAGAAATGATGAGTAGGACATTAAGAAAGGTTTCCTGAGAGAGTTACAGAATTTAATATTATATGGCTTACTGATTTAGAGTAACTTCTGAACCTGGACTACTACCTACTATCTTCTGAGACCTTGAGCTGATTACATGACTACTTTGTGTTGTGATTTTGTCTAATATTGGGAATTCTGAATCTCACAAAGTTGTTAAAATCATGAGGTAATAAATATTTGAAAGATGCTTGGAATAGTGTACAGTATATATTAAACTCTGGGTAAGTTTTAGCCATTATTTTAAAGAAATGAGATAAGGAAGGTAGAGAGAGTGGGAGAATGTCCCAATATGTGGACATGGCCTATGTAGAGAAATAGCCAAGAGCAAGATAAATAATAAAGAAATGTGGCAAATAGATTGGGTTGTGGTAAAGAACACGAATCTGCAAGCCACAACTCTTTGTTTATGGTTGTAAATATTTGTAAATATTTGTATTTGTAAATAAAGCTTTATAGGAACCTAGCAATGTGCATTTGTTTATGTGTTGTCTGTGGCTGTTTTCATGCTCTGATGGCTCGTTGCAACAGATTGTATGACCCACAAAAGCTGAAATATTTAGCGTCTGTATTTAGTGTTTAGCGACCACAATGTAGAGAATGTCTGCATTTGAAGATTATGTGGAATATTTTGAACTTCAAATTCTGGACAGTTGTAGAAATACAAGTTTTAGAAATATCAAGCCAGACTTCTTTATCCTTCTGTGTCTAATCCAGAGCCCCTTTTTCTGGCTGTTAATGGATGGAAAGTTCTTTAATGGCACAGCTTAATTGCTTTTAATCTCTCCGTTCTTTGAAATAGGTGTGGCAGTAGCTCAGTGGACCCAGTCTCCATGAATAGATTGAGCTTTGTGAGGAACAGATGCAGGTGAGGTCCTGAACAATGAAAAACCAAAGGGATGGCCAAGTACCTGTAGAGATCATCACTTTTTCAGCCATCTTACTGTAGTACTTCCTTCAACAGCCCTCACCTTCATCCTTCACTTTCCAGTTACTTTTTTTTTTTTTTTTTGCAATACTTTCCTAAACTTTTACAGCTTCCTTTGCTTATCTTGTTTGAAGAAGTTGCCCTACCACTTTACCAACTTTCTTTCTGCTACAGTACTTTTCTGTTTCTTTACTTTGGCAAGGGTCAGAAATATGGTGGTCACTTTTGGGTGGGAGAGGTCAAAAAGTGACCAGTTTTCTAAACATCCAAGAGCCTAAACTTAAAGGTACTAAGCCAGCATTGCTTTTTAAATGTTACTGGGTAGGGTTTTCTCCTCACACATGTACTTCTTCTAGGAATGGACTTGGCTCTGTGAAGGATGGGGAGTCTCATTTTGTGGTGGTCCACTGCACAGGCTACATCAAGGCCTGGCCCCCAGCAGGTAGGAAAGTTGGATTTCTCCCATGGTGCAGCAGGTTTGTCACAGAGTCTGAGTCAGCTAACATTTATCATACACCTGGTATGCGAAATGTACTGTGGTATAAACTGTAAGAAAATAACAAAGAAAAAGCAGGCTCCTGCCCCTCCTATATATTCCAGCTGGGGAGATGGATTACTCAGGCTTGAAAATGATTCCGTGTTGGCAGTATCACAGAATGCAATTTTTCAACATGCAGATTTATAATAATATATGCTGAATACCAATTTTCTAAGTTTTTGTGTGCAAAGAAACAGTTGGCATTGAGTGCAGTTAATTTGGGAAAGCTTTTTAAAGTAGAAGCATGACTTTGAGGGAGAAGAGGGGAATGACTTAGTAGTAACTTATAAGTGGAATATTCTCTTTAAAGGCCTTAAAACAAGATGTGAGCACATTAGCTTAGCTAGAACTTGAAGTCAAATAGAAAATGTGAGAAGGGTGGTTGGGTGCAGGAATCAGCCTTTTAAACTGGTTTGTCAATTTCCAGATCTTAGCAACTTTATTACTTTGCTGCTAGATGGGTGTAATGGGGAAATGGGATTGTAGGGAGAGGGAAACTATGAGAGAAGGAGGCAAGGTGGTATATTTGGGGAAGAAATTAAACTTTGTATTAAAAAAAACCTGGGTTTGATTCTGGCATTGTTACTTACTAATGGTATGACTTAGGGTAAGACATTTGACCTGTATAAAAAGAACCCCTCAGTTTTCTCATCTATAATTTGGAGGTAATATATCACACATAGAGTTACTTTGAGGATTAGAGTTAATGTAAGAAAAGCACTTAGCCTAGTGCCTGGCATATATATGCACTCAATAAATGGTAATTAAATGTAATTCAGAAAAATTAATTTTAAGTGTAGTGACATTTGAGCCTTTTAGTTTATACACTGAATAAACCATACATTTGCCATATTATACATGGTCTTTTATACTTCTGTATTGCTCTCAAATAATATTTTTCTTGGTAAAAAGACAATATATATGCAAAGACTAGAGAGAAAAGGCAGCCTTCTTCCCTTTCCACATAAAACATTGAAACTTTGGCTTCTCACTTTTCCAAAAGACATAAGTAACTAGCTTTTGATGTTGGTTTAATTTCATTTTTGGTTGTTTGCTTATTTTAAAACACAAGTTGGGCAAGACATCTGTTGCCTGCCTACGATATAGTCCTAGAATAAATGACTGTCTCCATATGTTTGGTTTGACCAGTACAGTTTTTTAGAATACTTTGAGTGGGACTTGTTTATTACAATTAATCTGGGTAAAATATATGAATTAATATATGTAAAAATACTTTAAACAGTATCTGGCATATATGGTAAGTTCTGTGCAGTTGTTTATCCTTATTCTTATCATTCAGCACTGTTATTTTATACCTAGTCTCTTCATACCTACATGTATTTTAAATCTTTTTTTATCTGAATTGAAGGCAGTTGAGTTTGAGATCCCTCTTAAACCTTTTAATTTCACCTTCCTGAAGGTGTCTCCCTCCCAGATGATGATCCAGAGGCAGGCCAAGGGAGCAAATTTTGCCTAGTGGCCATTGGCAGACTGCAGGCAAGTATGAATTTTCCACATCTATATCATCTACTTTCTTTTCTTCCTTTCTTTTTAAAAATCTTCTTATACATTTTAAAAAATTTTAATTCCAGTGTAGTTAACATATGGTATCATATTGATTTATTAGCGTATTAGTTACATGAGGTGTACAATATAGTGATTTAACAATTCTTTTTATTTATTTATTTTTTAAGAGAGAGACAGATGTGGGGTGAAAGGGCAGAGGGAGAGAGAGAATCTTAAGCCTGGTGCTCTACACCCAGCACGGAGCCCAGTGTGGGGCTCGATCTCACATACTAGATGATGACCTAAGCTGAAATCAAGAGACGCTTAACCAACTGAGCCATCCAGGTGCCTGTTGATTCAAGATGACTACACATTACTCAGTGCTCATCAGAAGTGTACTCTTAGGTAGGGGGTTGAGCCAAATGAGTGATGGGTGTTAAGGAGAGCACTTGTGATGAGCCCCGGGTGTCATATGTAAGTGATGAATCACTAAATTCAACACCTGAAACTAATACTATACTGTATGTTAACTAACTGGAATTCAAATAAAAACTTGCAAAGTTAAAGATGTACTCAACTTCCTTCACCTATATCAACTATCCCCAGACCCACTTCCCCTCTGGTAATTATCAGTTTGTTCTCTATAGTTAAGAGTCTGTTTTTTTGGTTTGTCTTTTTTATCTTAGTTTTGTGAAAAGGCATTTGTCTTTCTCTGAGTGACTTATTTCACTTAGAATTATATTCTCCAGATCCATCCATATTGCAAATGGCAAGATTTCATTCTTTCTTATGGTTGAGTAGTATTCCATTGTGTGTGTGTGTGTGTGTGTGTGTGTGTATACATCTGTTGGCAGACAGATCTTTATTCATCTGTTGGCGGACACAATTTGGCTGTTGTACATAATGCTGCAGTAAACATAGTGTACTTTTCAAATTAGCATTTTTGTTTTTTTCTTCTGGTAAATACCCAGTAGTGGAATTACAGGATCATTTTTTGAGGACCTTCATACTGTTTTTACAGTGGCTGCATTAGTTTGCATTCCCACCAGCAGTGCATGAGAATTCCTTTTTCTCCACACCCTGGCCAACACTTCTTTCTTCTGTTTTTTTGTTTCTGTTTTTTTTTTTTTTAATTTTGTTTTGTTTTTAAGATTTTATCTATTTGAGATAGTGAGCAAGAGAGAGAATATAAGCAGGGGCAGAGGGAGAGGGAGAAGCAAACTCCCAGTGGAACAGGGAGTCCAATGCAGGGCTCAGTCCTAGGACCCTGGGATCATAACCTGAGCTGAAGGCAGATGCTTAACTGACTGAGCCACTGAGGCATCCCATCTTTCTCTTTATTTTTTGTGTACCTATTACTGGTTTAATTTGTGGTTACCATTAGGTTTGTGTATAACATCTTAAGCATATGGCAGTTTATGTTAAATTGATGGTCATTTATGTTTGAACTCATTCTTTATTCCTCTTCTCTTCACGTTTTAGGTATATTGGTGTCATACTTTACAGCCTTTTATTTTGTGAATTCCTTGACTAATTTTTATAAACATACTTCATTTTGCTGGTTTTGTGTTTCCTACTTTTCTTAGTCCTACTTACTGTCTCAAAGATTTCCCTTTAACATTTCTTATAGGGCTGGCTTAGTGGTCATGAATTTCAATAACTCTTGCTTGTCTGGGAAACTTTATCTGTCCTTCTGTTGTGAATAATAGCCTTGCTGGATAGAGCATGCTTGGCCGCAGGCTTTCTTCTTTCATCACTTTGAATATATCATGCTACTCCTTTTGTCCTGCAAAGTTTCTTCTGAGAAATATACTGATTACCTTAAGGTTTTCCCTTGTATGTAACTGTTTCTTTTTTCTTTCTGCTTTCATTTACTTATTTTTTTAAAAATATTTTATTTATTTATTTAACAGAGAGAGACACAATGAGAGGGAACACAAGTAGGGGGAGTGGGAGAGAGAGATGCATGGAGCCCAATTAGGGGCTCAATGCCAGGACCCCGGGATCATGACCTGAGCCGAAGGCAGACGCTTAACCACTGAGCCACATAGGCACCCCTCTTTCTGCTTTTAAAATTTTCTCTTTATCTCTTCTTTTTACCAGTTTAATTATTGTATGTCTTGGAGTAGACCTCCCTGGGTTGATTTTGTTGGGGACTCTCTGTGCCTTCTGGATCTGGATTTCTGTTTCCTTCCCCAGATTGGGGAAGTTGTCACTTATTCCTTATTCAAATAAATTTTCTGCCCCCTTTTCCCCTCTCTTCTGCTGGGATCCCTATAATTGAATTTTCTTATGCTTGCTTGTTTCACTGAGTTCCCTAAGTCTGTTTTCATTTTTATATCTTTCCTTCTCTCCCTCACTCTGAAGCAGGCTTGATTGCTTCCCATCATTCTGTCCTCCAGCTTGCTGATCTGTTCTTTTGTTTCCTCTAGTCTACTATTTATTCCATCTAGTGTATTTTGAATCTAATTTAATTTTTTAGGATTTATCCATTTATTTGACAGAGAGAAACGACAAGAGCAGGAACACAAGCAGAGGGAGTGGGAAAGGGAGAAGCAGGCCTCCTGCTGAGCAGGGAGCCCAATGATGTGGGACTCGATCCCAGGACCCTGGGACCATGACCTGAGCTGAAGGCAGATGCCCAATGACTAAGCCACCCAGGCACCCTGTGTTTTTAATTTTAGTTACTGAGTTTTTTGTTTTTTTTGTATGTTTTTTAAAATCTCTGATTGGTTCTTTTATGTTTTCCTGTCTCTGTTAAGGGTCTCACTGAGGTCCTTCATTCTCTTCTCAAGTCCTCTGTACTTTAAAGTCTAAATCAGGTGTATTACTTATCTCTGTTTTGTTTCCATGTCTGTGATTTTGTCCTGTTATTTCATTTGGAACATATTCCTCTGTGTCCTCATTTTGTCTAACTCTTTGTTTCTTTGTGTTAGGAAATTCAGGTACATCTCCTGCTCTTGAGAGTAGTGACCTGTAGTGCCACGTCCCCTGTTCATCAGAATGTAGTGCTCCAGGGGTGTCTCATATGTGTGTTATGTGTGCCCTGCTGTCATGGCTGAGCAGCTTTTGCCTTTAGTACAGTCGTCTGCAATGGCTCTCTTTGTTGTGGGCAGGATTTGGTCCTTGTATTGGATCATTGTAGTGGGCCAGTCTTGGGCTGCTATGGGCTTAAGTTGAGTCAGACCAGGCATTTTCCAGATATAAGTAGCACTGAATGCATAGGGATGGGGTGCATGATGTTAGCAAGGTTTGCAGGGGTCTGCTATGGGAGGAGACCTGGTGTTGCAGCCTGGCTAGCAGGGGTATGCCCACAGGTGTATGCATGAGTGGGGCATGCTGTTAGCAAGTGAAATACTGAGTGTTGGTATCACACTGGCTCCTGCAGATGTCACTGTGTTTGTGCTAAGGGGGAGTGGGGAGGGGAGGGATATGGCACTAGCCAGCTTCTTTAGTACTGGAGGAATTTTCCAGTGATCCTTGCCTCTCCAGCACATGCTCTGAAATTAGTAAACAAATCTCCCTCCTGTATACCCCAGGCGTTTTTCAGAGTGCTGCTTCTGTGCTGTATGTCCATGGGGCTGTTTGTTGTGCTCTTTCTTTAAGGGTGGGGACTTGGTTTCCTCTTGCCCTCCCAGCTTTCCCATGAGCCTGCTGATAGTGTTCCAGGTTTTAAGCCCTGCTGTTGGTAAGCAATTCTTGAAATTCATCCCCTCTGGTTTCAAACCAAATGTTATTGGTATTTGTCTTCCCCGTGGGGTCTTTCTGGTGTGACAGTCTGTTTTTTTCCCTTCTCTGTGCCCACTGAGTTCTTCCTTCCTGTGGACAGTCCATGGTCCTTTTAGTGTATCCATTTAGTCTTCCTACTCTCTTCAGTGTGGCCTCTTCTCTCCATTTAGCTGTGGAGAGTTTGTTCTCTAAGTCTTTGGTTCCTTTTCTGGGTTATTTACACTGATGCGGCTGATATCTGGTTATATCTATGGGACGAGGTAATTTTAGGGTTTACCCACTCCACCATCTTCCCTGGAAGTCCCATTACCATTCCTTTTCAGTGAGAAGAACTCTCCTTTAGGACTTGTTCATGTTATTTTTCTTTTACTCTCTAAATACAAATGAATTCTGTGAAACCCCAGATTTTGGGAAGAACATAGCATTTATAGTTTGCTTCTCTTCTTGGATAGCAGAAGCTGAAAAGGTTAAGAGAGGGAGGGAGATCTTTCCTCCTTATCTTTCATACTGTGAACTTCATAGTGATGAATTTTCTCTTTCTAATTAATTTCTTCTGCTTCTACACAGAAGAAGAGAGATCTGTTTTTTAAAGATTTTGTTTATTATGAGAGAGAGGGAGAGAGAGAACACAAGCAGGGGGAGCAGCAGGCAGAGGAAGAAGCAAGTTCTCTGCCAAGCAAGGAGCCTGATGTGGGACTCGGTCCCAGGAACCTGGGATCGCAACCCGAGCCAAAGGCAGACGCTTAACTGATTGAGCTACCCAGGCATTGCAGGAGAAGGGAGATCTTTTAATTTTATTTATTTATTTATTTATTTATTTATAATAATTTGTTGCATTTTTTAAAAAGATTTTATTTATTTATTCGACAGAGAGAGATCACAAGTAGGCAGAGAGAGAGGAGGAAGCAGTTTCCCTGCGCAGCAGAGAGCCCGATGCAGGACTCGATCTCAGGACCCTGAGATCATGACCTGAGCCGAAGGCAGAGGCTTAACCCACTGAGCCACCCAGGCGCCCCTTTTTATTTTATTGTTATATGACTAGAAAAGTGAAATTATTTTATTCTTTTCATAAAATTAGATAAGTTTCTTGGTTACTGGGGATTAATTTTCTAATCAAACACAGCCTAGCTAAATGAAAGTAGGTGAGTTTTGGGTTGAATGAATTTTAATCTTTTCACAAAGTTGGTAAAGGATACATATGTGGGAGTGGAACTAGCCCTCTTACACTCTCTGATTGTAATTGTCATTTTTTCCCTTTTTGGATGAGATATGGAAGCTCAGAAATTCCTAAAATTGGAAGTGTCGTGTCTATGTAAATGACCATGAGGAGATGGGAAATGTATCTGTAAAGAATGGTATCAGGGCGCCTGGGTGGCTCACATGGTTAAGCCTCTGCTTTCGGCTCAGGCCATGATCCCAGGGTCCTAGGATCAACTCCCTCATCAGGCTCCCTGCTCGGCAAGGAGCCTGCTTCTCCCTCTCCCTCTGCTGTGCCCCCTGCTTGTGCTCTCTCTTTGTCAAATAAATAAATATCTTAAAAAAAAAAAAAAAAGAATGGTGTCATTTTGTCTTGTTTTTATCTCTTTACTTTCAGGTAACTAGTTCTCCCAACTGTACAGATATGAGTAATGTTTGTCAACCAACAGAGTTCATCTCTCGGCACAACATTGAGGGAATTTTTACTTTCGTGGATCACCGCTGTGTGGCTACTGTTGGCTACCAACCACAGGTGAAGAGCTGGAGCTGTTAAACCATTGATACTGAAGCCTGTTTTCCCTTGGTTTTGTTGAGATTATTCAGTCATGTATTCCAGAAGAGCCAAAACATATCAGGCCCAGATCAGAAAAAGATGGACCTATTCTACCTGTAGCTTAATTTATTCTCAGGTTTCTACCAATGTTATTCATCCAATCTAGAAAAATATGGCTGCTCTCACATGGGAACAGTGGGCATGGATATGTATTTATTTTTTGTTGATATTAATACAAATAATAATGCAGGAGAGTTCATTTTAATTAATTGTAATGGTATGACCATTGTTAAATAATTTAAAACTTCCTAAGGTCTTTTTTTTTTTTTTAAGATTTTCATTTATTTATTTGACAGACAGAGATCACATGTAGGCAGAGAGGCAGGCAGAGAGAGAGGAGGAAGCAGGCTCCCCGCTGAGCAGAGAGCCTGATGCGGGCTCGATCCCAGGACCCTGGGATCATGACCTGAGCCGAAGGCAGAGGCTTTAACCCACTGAGCCACCCAGGTGCCCCGAAAAATAATTTATGTAATCACTTAGATTAGGTACATAGTAACCCACAAAATACACAAGTTTGGCACTGGTTATTGTGATTTTATTGAGATTTCTCATTCAGCAGAGCAGGTAGCTATACCAGAGTTGAGCAGTAAATCATTATAGAACCCTTCAAAACTGTATGACCAGGAGAGACTTCTGGCTATGGCTCTGTGAAGAAGTTGGCAAAAAAGAGGTCTTGAAAAAGAACAAAGTTGGAGGATTTATAGGGCTTGATTAAACACCTGTTATAAAGCTTTTGTCATCAAGGTAGTGTGATGTCTGTATAGGGATAGATATACAGATCAATAGAACAGAATATAGTCTCTTTTCACATTTATGGTCAACTGGTTTTCAACAAAGATGTCAGGACAGTTCAGTGGAGAAAAGATTCTTTCCAACAATGGTGATGGAAAAGTTGGTTATTTCCCCACACACAAAGGACATAGACTCTTACTTATACCACAGACAGAGATCAACTCAAAAACATAAATGCACAAGAGCTAAAGTTATAAAACTCCTAGAAGAACATAGGAGATTATCTTTGTGATCTTGAGTTAGACAAAGTTTTCTTCTATGACACTAGAAGCATGGTTCACAAAAGAAAAAACTCATAAGTTGGATTTCATGAGAATTAAAATTTACCCTCTTAACAGGACATCATTAAGTTAAAGTGAGAATATCATCCACAAACTGGGAAAAAATGTTGCAGATCATATGCTGAAAAAGGATTTGTATCCAGAATATACAAAAGAACTCTTACAACTGATTAAGATAAACAGACAAAAAGATAAGATAAAATAAAAAGATAAGATAAAAAGGACACAAGATCTGAATAGACATTTCACCAAAGAAGAAACATGAATGGCATATAAAAAGATACTCATCATGGGGCGCCCGGCTGGCTCAGTTGATGGAACATGTGACCCTTGATCTTGGGGTTGTAGGTTCAAACCCATGTTGGTTGTAGAGATTATTTAAAATCTTAAAAAAAAAAAAAAAGATGCTTGTCATCATCAGTCAGTAGGAAAGTGCAAATTAAAACCACAATGAGAGGGATGCCTGGGTGGCTCAGTTGGTTAGGCGGCTGCCTTGGGCTCAGGTCATGATCCCAGTGTTCTGGGATTGAGTCCCACTTCGGGCTCTCTGCTCAGGAGGGAGCCTGCTTCCCCCTCTCTCTCTGCCTGCCTCTCTGCCTACTTGTGATCTCCGTCTGTTGAATGAATAAATAAAATCTTTAAAAAAAAAACCAAACCACAATGAGATACCATTGTATGCGCACTAGAATGTGCACAGTGAGATACCACTATATGTCCACAATTATCAAAAAGACATTGTTGGCAGACCTGTAAGATGGTATAGCCACTTCAGAAAAACATTTTGGAAAAATGGAAAGAGAGTTTTGTAAAAAGTTAAATATATACATAATCCTATAACCTAGCAGTTCTACGCCTAAGCATTTACTCAAGGGAAATGAAACCTATGTTCACATAAAGATTTATATACAAGTGTTCATAGTTGTATTATTCACAGTAACCTCAAAGTGGGAAAATTGAAAATGTCCATTAACTAGTGAATGGATACACAACTATGAAATATCCATGTTAGAATACTGCTGAGTAATAAAAGAATATACTATTACTATGTGCAGCAACATAGATGAGCTCCAAAAATCTTAAGTTACATGTAAGAAATCAGACCCAGTAGACTACATATTATATGATTCCATATGACATTTCTAGAAAGACAACACTAAAGCAGAAGGGAGGTCACTGGTTGACTAGGAGGTTGGGAGCAGATGTTGACTACAAACAGGCAAAAGAGAAAGAACTTTGGGAGCAGTGAACATGTTCTGAAACTGGATTTGTGGTAATAATGTATAAATATAATGTATAAATATGTTAGAGGCCATCAAATTGTAGATTTAGAATGAGTGAATTTATGTGTACATTAGACCTCAAATGTGTAAAATAGCAGCTAAAATAAATATATAATGTTCTGAAAAACAGAAATGTTCTAGAGGCCATTTGGTTAGCAGATTCTATATTCTTTTGTTTCTGTCTTCCCCCGCCCACACACACACTTATTATAACCGTAGGCTAAACACAGGAGACATAAAATCTAAGTCGTTTGCTGATAGGCCAGGAAAGTTAGATAATCATAGAAGTGTCCCTCTTACTCTTCTTTTTTCACTTCTAGGAACTCTTAGGAAAGAATATTGTAGAATTCTGTCATCCTGAAGACCAGCAGCTTCTAAGAGATAGCTTTCAACAGGTAACTTTTTCCCATGGTTTGGATCTGAATAATATTTTAATCTAATACTTGTTATATTAATTCCTCAAACATTTATTGACCACTGATTGAGTACCGTGACAGGCATCATAATCTTATGTCCTTTAAAACAAAACCTGTATTTTTAAGGAACAGAAAAGGACTAGTGTTTTGAAACTATGGATAATATCCAAGGTATTTTGGCTTTGGCTACTCACTGTCCTGTATCCAGCTAGCTGTATCCAAGAGACTCTTTAAAGTGCTTAAAATATTCTAGGCCTCACTGAACTGTGGGTGGTGGTAGAAATAATCATTTCATGGTTTTGTTTTGTTTTGTTTTGTTTTTAAGATTTTATTTATTTGACAGACATCGAGAGAGGGAACACAAGCAGGGGGAATGGGAGAGGGAAAAGCAGGCTTCCCGCTGAGCAAGGAGCCTGACACAGGGCTGGATCCCAGGACCTTGGGATCATGACGTGAGCTGAAGGCAGACACTTAACGACTCAGCCACGCAGGCGTCCCTCATGGTTCTTTGATATATCATTAAGAGTTAATTCTAAACAAATAAGATTTTTATTTATTAAATGTCTGAATTTTAAACAGATTCTTGGGCTGGTAGTTCATATCCATCAGCTCATTCAGCTTTAGTACTAGTCTTATCCCCAGTGGCTTTTCCAGAACTAATACCTTCACTGTGAAGCTCCATGAGTTTTCCTAGTTCAAACTTGGGCTTCTTCAGCATTTTTACTTTTGTTACAAAGACATCGTGCAGTGGACAAACAGATTGGCAAGCATTTTCTGTGTCTTTTCTGATGCTATCTGGAATCAGCTTATTGACCACTTCTTTCAAGTCATTTGTCTTCACCTCTCAGGTCATGATTTCCATCATCATTTTCCAAATTCGGCAGACCTGTTGGTATTGAGCATAGGAGGTCTTCTGAATCTGATTGTTGCCTTTTTTAGTAAAACCAACACAAAATAGGGGCGTCTGGGTGGTTTATTTGGTTAAGCGCCCGACTCTTGATTTCAGCTCAGGTCACGATCTCAGGGTTATGAGATCGAGCCCCGGGTCAGGCTCCTCACTCAGCTGGGAGTCTCCTTGAGATTCTCTCTCTCCCTCTGCTGCTCCCCATCCCTGCCACCCTGCATGCATGCACGTACTCTGTCTCTCAAATAAATAAATCTTTTTTAAAAATTCTGTTAAAACCAACACAAAATAGGCAAAGCAAGTAACCATTGGTATTCTTATCATTACCATGAGTTTCAGTCATTGCCATTTTTTGACCATGGAGCACATTTTGTCACGGGTAAGATCCATGCCATGGAAATTACGCAGTTTTTGCCCTGAACATCCTCAGTAATTAGATTGAGTTTTCTAAGTGCAGCTTCATCATTATGCAGATCAGCAAGGCTCACTTCAAAAAAACGATCCTGAGGCCATCAGATGTGATTTTGGTTCATTGAGTTCTCATGATTAGTGTTTTTCGAATATTTTCTTACATTGAACAAGTTGGTGCTTTCACATTGTGCCTGTTTTTCTTAGAAAATGGATCAATCACTTTCTTCTTGGCTTCCTTTTTGCTACCTTTTGTTGGCTGCTTGTTCTTGCCATCCTGTATGGCATTGCTCCTGAAGCCAAAAGGCAAGAGTTAATAATTGTAAACTCTTTTTTTAAAAAATAAGTCTTCCTAAGAAACTCAGAAAATAGTCAACTTAAGTACAAGAAAGCAAAACCTTGGAGAGGAAATTACTGAAGACAGAAACAAAAAGAAAGGAGAAATGAACAAGAACTATTTCTACCATTGGCATAATCATACTTCTATTCATGCTCCTCGTACAGTGTAAGACAACCATCGTGCATATATTTATATATATATATACACACACCTCCCTCTATAGGAGGCCAGACACAAGCCATCTCCTCAGGCACTCACTCAGAGGCAGAGACATTCCAGTGCACACAAGTTGCCCCTGCAGCTCGAGCTGGCTTTAGGCACCTAAGTATTCCCCCTGAAGGAGTGCCCCATTCCTGGAACTATTGTAATACCAGGTCGATGCGTGGCGTGGATGGGGAGCAGTCTCCTATTCCATCTCCCTGCTCCAAAAATCCATTTAATATATTGTCTTCAGAGGATGTGTCATATATTGAACTGATAGGAACAGATACTACACTTGATCTTAGCCAAAAGGCCAAAAATAAACTGACTCTGTTATTTTCAGGCACTAGATTCTGAAAATAAGTGGTGAATTTAATTAACTTCAGTACAGGTTTGGCTTTAGGAAGCAGTTCTTTGTATTAGACTGATTTCCCTCTTTAAGCCTCAGTAGTGTTCTTACACAATAGCTATAATAACAATACTTAAATTCAGAGGGTTATTGGAAAGATTAAGATAATGCATTTAAAGCAAATAACCCAACGTCTGGAGAAAATCAGATGATGTCAGTAAGATGTCTCTCTGTCTCCTGGGACTTCAGCATTACCAGTTCCATGCCCTCAGCTGCAGCTCACAGAAGAATCACATTTTGTGTTTGTGTAGGCTCAGGAAAACTGTTCTGAAAAACTATTCTGACTTCTGTTGAATCCATTCAGAGCTAAGGACATGGACCTTCAGCAGCGGGAGAAGATATATTGTACAGTATATTTTAAATTCTTGAAATTCCAAATCTTACAACTTCTGGTCACAGAGTATCATTTTATCACTTCTGGAAAATGTTTATTGCAAAACAGCTTTAATGACTCCTGTATACTCTACATAATCTTGAGGTTATTATTTTGACATTAGTTGCTGCTATGATTTTAGGGTATTTAGATAAAGGTGCTTTTTAATGGAGGGTCTCCAACTACTTACTTAGCTGCTGATTTCCTGATTTTGGTATTTCTTAAGTGTAGTTAGATTTATATTTCTTTTTCAGTAATAAATTTAGTTATTTCCAACAAAGCTTGTTTTCCTTTTTTCTCCATTTTGGTTACTGCAGTACTGTGTGTCACACTTGATTTGTGAAAAGTGTGTGTGTGTGTTTATGTGTATGTATAAAATGTGCCATTTTATTATTGCTAAGTGAAGTATGTCCCATTTTCTTCTGTAATTCTCAGTCCACTTTAGTGTCAGCAATTATTTCCACACAGTTATTTCCACACTTAAACACAAATGGTACCACTTTTTGTTAAAAAAACAAACAAACATATAAAGGCTAGATATTTTGAAGCACTGGGCTTATACTTCACTGGAATAGATATATACCTTAGTAAGCAGGTTTCAAATCCAGTACTTAGTTATGTACAAATGTAATTATATTCATTCTGTATATATTACACAGTGAGCACATGTAAGAATTAAAGGCTGTTTAGTATTGTTTAAATGTAAATGTTCATATCTCATATCTTTTTTATCATGTTAAATAAATGTTGATGTTCTTAAAAAAAAATTGAAAAACACGTAGCCCAGTGCTTGACATATAGTAACTATAAAATAAATGTTAGATACTAATCTAATTTATTGTTAGGGAGGGAGGTTCAAAAGATAATTTTCTATTTCATAAGACTAGAAACTAAAATAATCTAAAATTACTTTATTTTAAAAAACAAAAGCAAAACAAGGCTAAAGCCAACTTATTTTTATTTATAGAAACCTCCATGGCTGCTGTGAAAACAAATTCTCAAGGTTTGGGGGAAAAACCTAGGATCGAGGAGCAACATGTAAACGATTCAGTTACAAACTACAAATTTCTACAATAGACTTGTAAAGCTAGAGACACATATCTTTAAGGGATTTTCCAAGAGAAGTGGGGAAACAGTCTTTATTTTCCTGGAAAAAAATTGTTACTCCTGTTTGACTTTGACTAGAGGGGTCAGATAGCTGCTTGGGACTCTGGGAAGAACAATAAGTATACCTCCTTATTATTTAGCACTTAGCTTTCATTCCACATGTTGTGTCATCAGTAACGTTGAAAGAGACTGGTACTTCAAGGACAGTATCACACAAATCTTATATTTGTAGAAATGGGAAATTTAAAAAAAAATTCTAAAGAAAGATTTTTGTGGGTTTCACTGATAGCATGAAAATTTTTTCAGGTGGTGAAATTAAAAGGCCAGGTGCTGTCTGTCATGTTCCGGTTCCGGTCTAAGAACCGAGAGTGGCTCTGGATGAGAACCAGCTCCTTTACTTTCCAGAACCCTTACTCAGATGAAATTGAGTACATCATCTGTACCAACACCAATGTGAAGTATGTACCATAAAGGCCTTTTCCAAGGTTGGGATGTCTCGTGGGCCAAGTCTGCTTAGCTTTCTTAAGCTGTCTCCTGCTCTTCTACTTCTATGGTAGTAAACCATTAGTTTGAAGTTCCTTATCTTCCAACTTACTATGGGATTTAGGGTAGTTCATCCAGGTAGAATAAGAGTTTTAACAAACAGTACTTTAGAGAGTAAGTTCTGAGATGTGAAGGGTGTATGTTTCAATTTTATGCTTCAACCCTTTCTAGAAACGATATTGATTTAAATACCAGTTTATTGCTTTGTTCTGGTAGGATTTTCATCTAGAGCAGGTGTCTGCAGACTCTTTTTGTAAAAGACCAGATAGTAATTATCTTAGCTTTGTGGGGCATATGGTCTCTACTGAATTATCCAGCTCTGCTATTATAGCATGAAAAGAATCCTAGCAAATGTAATGAACAAAGATGGCTATGTTCCAACAAACTTTTATTTACAAAAACAGGCAGTAGACTGGATTTGGCCCATGGACCATAGTTTACTTTAGACCATAGCTATATCCACTCTTGTTAGTTTTTATTCCTTGATTCTTTTCTGTTTGAGCTTTTCTTTCTCAACTTGGTGAAAACCAGTTTTTGCAATAGATTGCACATGCCATGAAGTATACCCATTTAAAGTGTACAGTTTTTTAGTATGTCATAGAGTTGTACAATCTAATCTCAGTACATGATCATTTCCCCTAAAAAATTCTGTACTCATTAACAGTCATCCTCCCCATTCCCCAAGTCCTATATGACAACTAATCTAGTTTCTGTCTCTCTAAATTTGTGTGTTCTGGACATTTCATATGGATGGAATCATAGTAATACATGATTCCTTGTAACTGACCTCTTTTGCTTAGTATAATGTTTTAAGGGTCATCTGTGTTGCAGCATTTATCTGTACTTCTTTTTTTTTTTAATTGCCAAATAATATTCCTTTGTTCGGGGATACATTTTATCCATTCGTTAGTTGATGGGCTTGGGTTATTTCTAGTTTTTGACTATTTAGAATGCAGCTATGAACATTTATATACTAGTTTTATGTAGGTATGTTTTTATTCTGTTGGATATACCTAGGAGTGGAATTGCTGGGTCACATGGTAACTTTGAGGAACTGCCAAACTATTTTCCAAAGCTTCAGTATCCTTTTACACTTCCATTAGCAGTGTAACGAGGGTTCCAGTTTCTCCATATTCTTACTGTCTTTTTTAAATATACAATCCCAGTGGATGTCAGTTGTCAGGTTACTTCTTTTCCATTTAATCCATCTATATAGAATTGGCCCTGAGTCTAGCTCTTGAAGATCTGCATAGAAATTATTATCAAGTATAAATAATACCTGGTGACAACATTGAGTCTGTGCCCTCCTTCTCTTAGGACTTTAAAGTTTAATTCTTATCTGATTAGTATAGCAGAGTGGATTGAGTTAGAAATTGTATTTACTTAGGACTCAGGTATATGGTTGTGGTCACTATGGTTTCCTAGTGTATCTTTTCGTTTTTGCATCTTTATATTACAGAACACCTAGTATTGTGTTTCCATTTTGTTTAAATTTTGAAATTTTAAGTACTTTTAAGAACTTGTTTTGGGGGCACCTGGGTGGCTCAGTTGGTTAAGCAACTGCCTTTGCCTCAGGTTATGATCCTGGAGTCTCAAAATCGAGTCCTGCATCGGGCTTCCTGCTTGACAGGGAGTCTGCTTCTCTCTCTGATCCTCCCCCATCTCATGCTCGCTTTCTCTCACTCTCTCTCTCTCAAATAAATAAATCTTAAAAAAAAAAAACCACTTGTTTTTGGAAATAATGGTGTTCCCTGTTTTTACATACTGTTTTCCCCACCAGTTTAATTCTTAAAAATTTTAAATAAACACTTTTTACAGAAATTTAGAAAGTATGAAAAACTATGAAGAGAAGGAAAAAACTTTTCACTATCCAAAAAAGTCTTTGTTAACGTTTGCATATGTACTATGAGTTTTTTTACTTATGCTTTTAAAAAACCACAATATACAGATACACTTATATATACCAATTAGGTATCGAATACCTAAAAGAAATTAGAACCCAAACAGGATAAACCCTTGCTATAGGACATAGTTTTTGTTTGTATCTTGTCACCCATGGTATGAAATATCTGCTGAATTGAAGTTACTTAAAGGATTAAACTTCAAAAGGGAATTTAATAATTATTGCCTCACTTATAAGTGAATCTATACAGTTTTATGTGCAGTGTCAGATCCTTTTTTTCTTCTCTGCTCTGTCTGCTCTCCGTTTTCTCAGGAACTCCAGCCAGGAGCCAAGACCTACACTGTCAAACACGATCCAGAGACCACAGCTAGGTCCCACAGCTAATTTACTGGAGATGGGCTCAGGGCAGTTGGCATCCAGGTGAGAAATGGTAGAAGACTCATAAATGATCAATGGTCCAGAGAGTGGGCATCTGCAGTCGCATTTGTTGGTTTATTTGTTGGTTTAAGCCCTTTGCCCACATTAAAAAAAAAAATCTTTCTCTCTTCACTGGCCTTTAACATATAGGCAACAGCAACAGCAAACAGAACTGGATGTGGTATCAGCAAGAGATGGACTGGCTGGCTACAGTCATTCCCAGGTAAGTGGTGTCGTTGTCTTTGAAGAAGACTGTGATCATTTCCTTAAGAAATGTCCCCCAGTGCCAGTTAGATTGTATGTGCATCTTTTTTTTTTTTAACTTATTTGTCAGAGAGAGAGAGGGAGAGAGAGCGAGCGAGCACAGGCAGACAGAGAGGCAGGCAGAGGCAGAGGGAGAAGCAGGCTCGCGGCCGAGCAAGGAGCCCGATGTGGGACTCAATCCCAGGACGCTGGGATCATGACCTGAGCCGAAGGCAGCCGTTTAACCTACTGAGCCACCCAGGCGTCCCTGTATGTGCATCTTTATGTGAATGTTAGGGTTATTGGATTGCCATGTTAAGTCTTTCATGGTTATTTTTATCATTGTATTCCACACATTTCTGTTCAGCCTGTGACAACCACTGGGCCAGAACACAGCAAGCCCCTTGAGAAAACAGATGGTCTGTTTGCCCAGGATAGAGATCCAAGATTTTCCGAAATCTACTCCAACATCAATACAGGTATGTTTCTTCCTCATTCTCTTTTAAAATTCTCATTCCAAACACTTACTGATGTGCCTGCTGCTGCCCGACATCTTCCCATTTAATCATAATACCTCATGAGTAAATAGGAACTTGCCGAACTAATGTACTACAGCCCCTTGACTGGCCCTCCCCCCACTCCTTTTGGTCCACAGATCAGAGTAAAGGCATCTCCTCCAGCACTGTCCCTGCCACCCAACAGCTATTCTCACAGGGCAACACATTCCCTCCTACCCCCCGGCCGGCAGAGAATTTCAGGTGAGCCCCTTATGTATGTGCTGCTTTATGGGGCAACTGAGGCATTCAGTTGCTAAATCCAAGTTTTATTCTTCCCTAGCTTTCTCTTATTTTAGACAAAGCAGTAGAATTTGTAGGGCTAAAGATGAAGCAAGCTGCTTTTCTTCCTCCTATTTCTTTGCACCTGTCCTGTTACTATGTTATAGGTTCCATCTCTGTGTGTCCTGATTGGTGTGTGACTGTCAGTTTTTCTCATCTTTTCCAAATTTTGTTATCAACTTTTCCTTAACCCCAGGGAAATAAAGGGGACCTAGTAATAGCAGTAGATTGTCCTGTGATTCCTAAATTTTGTGGTAAACCATCCCTTTAATCTTTTACTGCACTATTTGTTCACTCCTAGAAATAGTGGTCTGGCCCCTCCTGTAACCATCATCCAGCCATCAGCTTCTGCAGGGCAGATGTTGGCCCAGATTTCCCGCCACTCCAATGCCCCGCAGGGAGCAGCCCCAACTTGGACCCCTAGCACCCGCGCAGGCTTCTCTGCTCAGGTAAAAGCATCTCCTCTGTCTGTCCCCTGTGTACTAGTTTTTCTTTGGTTAGTTAGACTTTTTTCCATATGTAAAATTATTGTCATCTATCTTATATTACTTCTCCCCAACCCCCACCCCCTACCTTCCAATTTTTCTTTTTGTTGGAAATAGCTAGATAATTAAAAATATAGATAATCCCTAAATCGCAGAGTCTGTGGTTTTCACATACTCACTTTTATTCAGAATTGCTCACCCAGAACATGTTAAACAGATTTGATTTATAGATTTATTTAGGAGTCAGTTCTGAGTTTCCATTTTGTACTAGAAAGTAAAGGAATAAAGGAGAAAATTAATTATAATTTATACACAGTGATGTCTATTTTTAAAAAGTGTTTAAGAGCCTCATATAATATATATTATATATGATAAGCTTAAAGCTAATATTCTTTCATGTATTAATATATGCTTATAGTGCACAGCAATATTTTCAGTAAGAAAGCCCAAACCAAAAAGCATACTCCAAAATTGTTATATGCAGTATGATCTCAGTTGCATAAGAAATGTATAGGAAAATAAAAACTGGAAAAATTCTCACAACTCTCAGTGTATGAGATAGATCTTTGCTCTTTGCACTTTGTCATACCTGCCTAAAAGTAGTGTCAAAGAAAATTGGCATTAATTAGAAGAAATACAAAGTAGGAAATAAGTGATGAGCTTGGCTCAAAAGACTCCAGTGATTGACAGAAGGTTGACTTATAGGAATGGCATGTGCAATAATTTTAATGTTCCATTTGTTCTCTATCCCTTCCTGTCTTTCAGCAGGTGGCTACTCAGGCTACAGCCAAGACTCGTTCTTCCCAGTTTGGTGTGGGCAACTTTCAGACTCCATCCTCCTTCAGCTCCATGTCCCTTCCTGGTGCTTCTACTGCATCACCTGGTGCTGCTGCCTACCCTAGTCTCACCAGTCGTGGATCCAACTTTGGTAAGTTTCAGATGAGAAAGGAGGGTAAACTGGAAAATGACACCACTAAAAAGAAAGGATTTGGTAGTGAAAACAGTTTTCTTGGGTCCTGGGTGCAGTGACAGTCCATTTGGAATTTAAAATGTACCCACATGAGGAAGACTTTGGCCCATATGTAAAAGTATATAAGTTATTATATATTAAATAATGAGCAAATTTAATCTAAATGATCAAAGGACTCTTTTTGGAAAGGCTATTCAGAGAAGAATTAATTTGGGGCTAGGTTTTGAAGTAGAAGAGGCATTGATTAACAGAAGAGCAGAAAGTATCTATGTGCTAGTTTGTCCTTGCCAGTGGAGTTAGTGGCTTAAGGCTGGTTGTCCTTGCTGTATTTCTAGCTCCCGAGACTGGACAGACTACAGGACAATTCCAGACACGGACAGCAGAGGGTGTAGGCGTCTGGCCACAGTGGCAGGGCCAGCAGCCTCATCATCGGTCGAGTTCTAATGAACAACATGTCCAACAGCCATCAACACAGCAACCTGGGCAGCCTGAGGTCTTCCAGGTGAGAGGGTGAAAAGACTTCAGAAAATCAGAAAGGGTCAGAGAGCAGAAACAGAGAAAGAAGTATGCATATGGACTGAGGTATTTGGGAGTATGTGGGAGAAGCCAGAGTGGGGACATATAGGGATTAGATGTCATTAACTGGAACTTAACTGTGTGATGCACAGCCTTTAACCAGACCATTGTTAGTGATGTGAAGCACCATGCAAAGAAGTTAAAGGAAGTCACTCTAGCCCATTCAAGGAGAGCCACATTCCCACTGCACAGTAGCTTGGGTATAAACATATTGCTTGTACCTATAAAGGCCCATTTGTCTAAGTCCTGAGGGGACTGCAAGAACACATAGAGTAATCTTAGGACAAAAGAAGAGCTTGTTGAAAGAAGGCAAAACAGGTTTTGGTGGAAAACAAATGGGGTAATAGATACTCCATATATGTTCATAGGGGCAAGCAGATTTTTCTCCTTTTGAAAATAATGGAAAACTAGAAAAGAGGAAAAATGTGGAACTGTAGAAGGAAGCCAGAGAAGGGACTAGGAACCAATATTGTTATCTAAAGGAGTCGGAGAGTTCCTGGGAGTAGGGAAGGCTCAGGGAGCTCAGCCCCGCAGAAGCTCTGTGGGGTCAGGGGTGATGCTTTAGGGGAATGTTGGGAAGAAGCTCGATAAATGTGAGGGATTAAGGTTGTGACTAGATTTGCTCTGTTTCTCTTATCAGGAGATGCTGTCCATGCTGGGAGACCAGAGCAACAGCTACAACAATGAAGAATTTCCTGACCTAACTATGTTTCCCTCCTTTTCAGAATAGAACTATTGGGGTGAGGATAAGGGGTGGGGGAGAAAAATCACTGTTTGTTTTTACAAAGCAAATCTTTCTGTAAAGAGAATAAAAGTCCCTCTCCCTTCCCTTCCCTCACCCCTAATGTGTATCCCCTTCCCCTTCTTGTCTTTCCTTGCCCTTCTGCCTCTGAGATAACATTTATAGAAGAAATGGGGTGAATCCTGAAGGCTTTGGGGATCCTTCGAAAAACTGAGGCTGGGTGAAATTAAGAATGCCTTTCCTTATGTCTCCTGACCAGAGATTTGTGCAGAAATGATTGTGCTAGGGTCAAGAGGCAGGTTAGAGAACCTGACATCCACTATTTGCCTTGGATACTGTGGCTTGTTTTTGGAAAGAAATTCTGAATAAGGTGGGGGAAAGGAGGAATGTCCTCATATTTGAGGACGATGAAGCATGGTAGATATATATAGGGCTTCAGGAAGTGAGCTTAAGGCTCTTTCTGCTGCCTGGTGAGTGAGGAAGTGAGAGAGGGAGAAAAAATGGGAGAGAGAGAGAGAGAGAGTGTGTGTGTGTGTGTGTGTGCATGTATATGCACACGTGTGTTTCTGTGTTTGTTTCTCCCTATTAGGGAGTTATGCAAAATTTGTCCCAGATTTTATCTTTGTTTTTCTGTGTATTCTTCAAAGAGTCCTAAGGAGTTAAATCTCCTAGGTATTATCCACTTAGTATTGCAGCCAAAGAGTATTTAAATAAATGTCTTTGCTGCACTTACATCTATGCCCAGCCAGTATGCAACTGTAAGCAAATATATAAAGTCTTCTGTTGATATGGTTGGTCTCTCATCGAACATATTTAGTGATAAAGCTGGGTCATTCCCGCTTTTGGTGCTCTCACCTTATATGGAAGATCGGCAAACATTACAGGTGTTTAGGGTGGGAAGATAAACCCCTTTCAAAAAACCCCATACTTGGCCATACTTGCTGCATTTTTCTGTCAGAATCACATATGATGTGTGTTCTGTAGAGGTTATTTCTGCATGGAAACTCAACTTCTTGGATTAGCAGTCCCAGTGAAATCTTCACTGCTGGAGTTCAAACCAAATACCAAGCCTTCTTGCAAAGTAGCCTCTTTCATCCTATTCTCAATTCAGTCTGGCTAGAAACTGAGACTTAGGTCTTTTCTGGACGTATATACGTTCTTCCTTTTTGCTCCCTCCAATCTTAAGATTGGATTTTGCTTTATCATTAAATCCATGGGATAGATGGGGCCTGGACTCCCATTCTGACAGGGTCACTGAGTTAACGATAGCCATATAAAATGCAGATACCAGTTATTATTCTCACTCTTTACCTTCCTCAGGTAACAGTCATGTGTATCAGCCTTTTTTTTTTTTTTAATTGGCTCAGGCCAGTATCTTAAGTGCAAGACTGAATTAAATAAGGAGAAGACATATTAAACATAGCCATAGGAGACTGAGGAGCACAGATGGCCTTAGAGAGGCTAAGAAAGCATCATTACTGGGTTTTTCTCCCTTTTGTCTCCAGTCTAGTGCCAGGTAGTGGAGTTGAAAAGGAGACAGTTTATTTTTTTATTCTATGTGCACACATACCGTATACATATATATTTATATCACAATTTAAGAAACCAAAAAGTTGAGTTTCCAATGGAATCCTTGTTTTTTAATAATTGACTGTTTTTAAATGTGATCAGGACTATAATATTGTACAGCTTTTGGGGAAGGAGAGGGGAGGGAGAAGATGCTCTGGGGGTTTTGTTTCTGCTTTTCCTTCAGGGTTTTATTTTTTGATTGTTTTGTTTTTTTTCTTGTTGGCCATTTCTGTACTGCTGGCATCTGTGCTGAGCTTTACAGTGGCAAAAATAATGACATGTAGCAAAGATTTTAAAACAAAATATTTTTTCCTTTTGTAAACTTTCTTGTGTCGTGTGATCTTGATTGCGGCTTTATTATTCCTTTCCAGCTTATAAACAACAAATACCCACAACTAGTTGAATCCATAGCTTGAACTCCAAATATGCAAACATAAAGCACAGTGTGTCTGTAATTTCAGGATTCAGAAATCATAGGGCTCTGATCACTCAGCACTCCTTGAGTGTCCTCCTGATCCTGACTCATTCTGAGTAAAATCAGCAGGGACATCTGACCATGAGATGGGGGTTGGGGAATTGCCCAAGTCCTCCAGAGCAGACTTGAGATCTGTCTGGCACATTGGATTCCTTCCCTCCAGTATGCCTTGCTCTCCTGAATTAAAAGGAATTAGGGATGGGGAAATTTAAACTATTCAGGTCTGGACTTGGTTTTCCCCTAGGACCATATGGTTCATTAGCAAATCTTAAAACTTACAGGCATAAACATGTGTTCTTGAGGGTTTGTGTACGCAGTCCAGCTAGAATCTGAATCTGTCCTATGTATTATCTTTTCTGTTCCAAGGACTATCTTTTCCTCTTCCCCCATCTCTGTTTATGGAAGAAAATGGGAGTTTGGGGATGTGGTTTAGGTACTGAACTAGACTCTTATGATCTGTCACATGCCTGGATGTTGGGGGAATTATTTGGAGATGCTCACATGACTGGTCTTGGATCAGGGATTTTAATAATTGAAACAATGTTCATCAGGCATCCCACCATCTGAAAATTTTAGCAACAAAAAAGTCACATGTGAGTTTGTCAGCGTTTAATGGCACTGATTCAAGTAAAGTCATTAATAACTAGGAGTGCTAGTTTTTTTGTTACTTTCAGAACCAGTTTCATCTGGACTTCCTAGGCATATCCTTCCTCAGCAGCATCATATTAGGCTGGGAGAGCTACTGACAACTTTTAGCCAACAAGCTTATAAACTACAAGTCATTTTGGAGCCTTTGGCTTCCTACACATTCTTTTCTAGTCTTTTTTATTTATTCCCTCATCCTTCCTGTGAGGGTCAGACACAAATTTGAAAACTAAGGTTTCAAAGTTGGAGGGATGGGTGATAACAGGAAAAGGACAGGAGAAGATGTAATCCCCAATATAATAAATACTATATAATAAAGAAGGATGGGGGAGACCAGGACTGTCTTACTAACCATCAAAGTGAAGGTAAGCCCCAAATTGTGTAATGTGTATTGAAGTCTTTTTTTGTTTGCTCTCAAAGACAGTCACGTAAAACTAAATACCTAGCAACTTTCCGCCCTGGCGTGTACACACACTACATGGACACAGAAACATTGCAAATCCGCTGCCTCCTTCCCAACCCTGCTTCTCTCAGCATTTCTTTCCCCGCCTCCCTCCTCTATTCAAATTTTCCAGCCCACAGCTGAAACTGACTTCCGCAATCCTGATGGAATAAATCCAGCAACCCTAGTCATCCGCCCACATATCTACACTCCACAGCGAACAACGCCCAGAGCAGATTCCTATCAGCAGGTAACATTTTCTACTTGCTAGATCTTTTAGTTTCTCTTGCCTCCCTTTCTCCATTTTAGGGGTATTAGGGATGTAATGACTTGGGGATATGGTTGAGATTTGTAGGTTTTGTAGGTGAAAATAATATGCCCATCTTGGGTCATTTCCTGGCCAAATTTACCTGGAAATCTTTTTAGGATTCCTGCTATGATTTTTATTTATGTATACATAGTTGTTAGTGAAAGCTAAGGATATAGGGATTCCTTTGCCCAGCCCTTAAAGAGTAGCCTCTCCTTGTAGGGTTTTCTGTTTTGGCCAAAGTTACCAAAGGGTTAACTTACTAGCAGGGAGGAGGACTGGTGCCCTGAGGTGCTTTTCTACTGTCTCAAAGCCCTTAACACTCCAGATATTAAATGTCTTGTTGAGTGTTTTGCCAGTCTGCAAAGCTTATACAAAAATGGCACTGTAAATTCAAAAATGCAAGCTGTATAACTTACTTCAGACTGTAAATTGTGCTTAAAATGGAAAACACAGAATTAAGCAAGCGGCTGTAAGAAATGAGTGAAGCTAGAATAAACTTCTGAAAAGCTGTGCATTTAATGATTATAGAACCTGCTTTTTTATCTTAACATTCTAACAAACTTTAGTTCTGAAGCTTTCCGTCCTGTGAGGCAATCACAGAGGTTTTTTGTTGTCAGGAAAAGAAAGAAAAACTTTCCTGCCCACAGCATCTGGTTGAGATTAGGGGCAGTTTCCTGCCTGAGGAGGGAGCAGGAAGAGAAGGGAGAAGAAAAGCTTAAGACTAAGGAGACAGTAAACATCTGGAGAATAAGAAATACAGCTGTTCCCAGTCCTCTCCTGGCAAGATCCGGGAAGTATCAGAATTTGGGGTAGGGAGTAAATGCATTGAAGAAATGGTCAGGAAGCAAAACTTAGCTGGAAATCTCTCCTTTGTGTATTTTCTAATCCCCCTCTAACCTCCAACCTTGTCCCTCTCCTTCAAGTGTGCAGGGGACATTAGAGGAGACAGGTGCTGAGTCCATTCTGATTGTCCATTTTCTACCCCATTTCTGGTTTTCTGTGCGTGTGTGTGTGTGTGTGTGTGTGTGTGTGTGGTCTCCCTAGGTCAAAATACTTGGAACCAGATATATCAGCATCCAGTCCAAAGCCAGACCCTTCTATCATTGTTTTATCATATCCAAATCACCCTCAATTCTTTATATTCCTTCTTTATAAATCCTTGTTTTCCTTTGCATCATGGTCCCAAGGAAGGCGTTCTTATCTTTGGGTTCATGAATTCCCCAGAATTATTGTGAGTGCGTGCATTTTTCAGATGAGTGGGACTATGATGGATTACAAAATTTTATTAGCTTCTCAAAAGAGTTTGTGACTCCCAAAGGTTAAGAACTGCCTGTCTGGGAATATAGCTCATCCCAAGCCAGGCTATGAACCCCTTGACAAACAAAATCTCCCCTAACTATCCCCTTCCCCAGGATGTGGGGGCTCAAGTTTCTTCTGCTGCTGCCCATGGCAAGCTTTGCTCTATATCCCGAGGAGATACTGGACACCCAGTGGGAGCTATGGAAGAAGACCTATGGCAAGCAGTACAACGGCAAGGTGATCAGGGGTCTGGAGGGGAGCATGGTCTGGAGCTGGAACTTGAGACCTCCAATCTTAGCTTCCAGACTTCGTTCTTCAGTCTGAATACCTTAACCTCTCCAACCAAGCAAACCTGCTTCTGTTCTCTAACTCAACATATAGTTTCATTCCTACTCCTTGATTCACCCTCCCTCGAGTTCTGGCCTTTATAACTGTCACATTTCTCTTTAGGGAAGACTTCTCAGATTAATGCTATTTATCCATAAGCAATTTTTTAAAAGATTTTTGACAGGAAGGGAGGGAGGGAGAGAGAGTAGCAGAGGCAGAGGGAGAAGCAGACTCCGCTGAGCAAGAAGCCCAATACGGGTCTCGATCCCAGGACCCCAGGATCATGACCTGAGCCAAAGGCAGAAGCTTAACTGGTTGAGCCACCCAGGCGCCCCTTTAAGCAATTTACTATACATCTCTCCAGAGCTTTGCATTCTATTTTTTGTATTTGTTTGCATATTTCTTTCTGTATGCTCTTAATAATCCCACGGTGAGTTCCCCAACTAGACTACAAATTCTGCATGATTCTAAGTTTCATCTTTTCTCCTAAAAACCTCTGCAGTATTACTTATGTAACTTTATACACAAGATACTGTCTGTGCGAATACTGACTATTCTCTAGGTGGATGAAATCTCTCGGCGTTTAATTTGGGAAAAAAACTTGAAGCATATTTCCATCCATAATCTTGAGGCCTCTCTTGGTGTCCATACATATGAACTGGCCATGAACCACTTGGGGGACATGGTGAGTTGAACCTCAGCTCCTGGCCTACTTGCCCTGTTTGCTTTAGTTCCCTGCTAATGCCTTGCCTTTTTGTTCTTTGTCCCAGACCAGTGAAGAGGTGATTCAGAAGATGACTGGACTCAAAGTACCTCCCTCTCATTCCCGCAGTAATGATAGCCTCTATATCCCAGACTGGGAAAGCAGAGCCCCAGACTCCATTGATTATCGAAAGAAAGGATATGTTACTCCTGTCAAGAACCAGGTACCGTCCTTTCTCCTGGCATGACCTCTTTCTGCTTTTTTCTTCTTAAAGTAGGAAGGAACTAGGAAGAGAGGGCAAGGAATTAAGGGATCTCTCCCAGTGCCAAGAGAATATAACCTGTCCTGTTCAAGTCATCACCTATTTTTGTACATATATGTTGTTCCTATTTTTTTCTTTCTTACAAGAAGTATTGCTATAAGCACCCTTGTGCATATGTTTTCATGTACATGTACAAATATTTATGCAAAATAAACCCTAACATTGAAGCTGCTAGGTCACAGACAATCATTTCCAAAAAATTTTTTTATGATCTTAACACTCTCACCAGCAGGAGAATGCTTTTTCCTCAGCCTTAACAATGCTAATTATATTAACCAGATCAACAGCTGATTTAACATTCATCCAACAAACACATCTGTTTCAGAACCTACCAGATATAGTGCTAGGCAGTGGAGACTCAAGATGACTAAGACAAAACCCGTGTCCTCAAGAAATCCTCAGTCCTAAAAAATAGAACAGGGAAGGAAGAAAAATATATAATCTAGCTGAACAATTACTAATAGTAATAGCACTTTTTGAGAGATTGTTGAGTGTCAGAAATTTCTAAATCCTCTACATGAATTGACTTTTTAAATCTCCATAAGCCATAATTGAGCAATTATCCACATTTTACAGATAAGGCACAGAGAAGTTTAGTAACTTCCCTAAGATCATATATCTTGTGGGTTGCAAAGCTCTGCTCCACTACAGCTAATGGTAACAGTGGTAACAACAGCTATCAATGCAAACAAAAACAATAGAAAAATGTAACAAATACTAAACAAATGGAAATGGGAACAGAAAGGGGACATGTATGCTGGAATTTCATCAGGCAGTTTAGAGGGAAGACCCAAAAAGATGAATAGCAGTGACTGATAGTTGTTCTGTTATGCCTCTCAGGGTCAGTGTGGTTCCTGTTGGGCTTTTAGCTCTGTGGGTGCCCTGGAGGGCCAACTCAAGAAGAAAACTGGCAAACTCTTAAATCTGAGTCCCCAGAACCTGGTGGACTGTGTTTCTGAAAATGATGGCTGCGGAGGGGGCTACATGACCAATGCCTTCCAGTATGTGCAGAAGAACCGAGGCATTGACTCTGAAGATGCTTACCCATATGTGGGACAGGTGAGACCGTACCACACAGTTACACAGCTCAGTAATGGCTCCTCCTTCCCCCAACATGATTTTTTTTTTTTTTAAAGATTTTTATTTATTTATTTGTCAGAGAGAGGGAGAGAGAGCGAGTGAGCACAGGCAGACAGAGTGGCAGGCAGAGGCAGAGGGAGAAGCAGGCTCCCTGCCGAGCAAGGAGCCGGATGTGGGACTCGATCCCAGGACACTGGGATCATGACCTGAGCCAAAGGCAGCTGCTTAACCAACTGAGCCACCCAGGCGTCCCCCAACATGATATTTTGTACTGGAAACAATTTCAGAAACCTTGTTTTCTGTTCCCCTATCTTGCCTTCTTTTTTTTTTTTTTTTAAGATTTTTAAAAATTTATTTATTTGACAGAGAGAGATCACAAGTAGAGAGGCAGGCAGAGAGAGAGAGAGGGAAGCAGGCTCCCTGCTGAGCAGAAAGCCCGATGTGGGACTCGATCCCAGGACCCTGAGATCATGACCTGAGCCAAAGGCAGCGTTTTAACCCACTGAGCCACCCAGGTGCTCCTATCTTGCCTTCTTGACAGGGTAATTTCCCATAGAAGGCCAGGAAGATTGTCACAGCCCAGGAGATTTGGGGGGCTTAGGCCACCATAACCCTATCCATCTCTTTTCCCTGGAGAAAACAGAGCACAGGTGACCCCACAGACATCTGAGTATGCCTCCTCCACTCCCATCACATATCCCAAACCTGCCACACTAATTACTAATTCACTGAATCATGTGCTTTTATTTTGCATGATCCCAGCAAGGGTTTGGGAAATGTTACGTAAATTATGTAAGTTAACATTCTGACATGTACAAAATGAGAGAAAACATAAGTTGCTTCATACTTGTTTTTAACTTTAAAGATTTTTTTTTTTAATTTATTTGACAGAGATCACAAGTAGGCAGAGAGGCAAGCAGAGAGGAGGAAGCAGGCTCCCTGCTGAGCAGAGAACGCAATGCAGGGCTCGATCCCAGGACCCTGGGATCATGACCCGAGGTGAAAGCAGAGGCTTTAACCCACTGAGCCACCGAGGTGCCCCTTGTTTTTAACTTTAGAGATAAATTCACTTCCTCCTTTAGTAATAGGAAGGAGATCTTTGTTATCTAAAAGGAAGATTTAAGGACTTTTATATACATGGGGTTGATAGGTAAGAGGATTACATAGGGCTTTTGCAACAGGAGCTTTTGAAGCAGAGATAGCAAGTTTGAGTAATAAGCATGATGGCTATGGAGCACCTGGGTGGCTCAGTTGGCCAAGCATCTGACTTCCGCTCAGGTCATGATCTTGGGGTTTTGGGGTCAAGCCTTTGTCAGGCTCTGCGCTCAGAGGAGAGTCTACTTGTCCTTCTACCACCCCCTCATTCTTTCTCACTCCCTCTCTCCCTCTCTCAAGTAAATAGATAAAATCTTAAAAAAAAAAAAAAAGATGGCTCCTATGTACTAAGTAAGCCATGTGCTTAGTTCATTTTCTCACTTAATTTTCATAACAGGCATGTAAGGTAAACTTATCCTCACTTTATAGGTGAGGAAAGTGACACTGAAGGAGATAAAATAGCATGCGCAAATTCATACTGCTAATCATGTAGCAGCTCCAAGATTGAACAGTAGATATACTATTCACCTCCTGCAAACATTTCCAGCATGTCTTCTGTGTAAATGTACAAAATTTTCTTTAGTAAAATGTAATACCTTGGAACAGAATTGTCTGAGTCTTGGGGTACCTGCATCTTCAGCCTTATTAGATAATAACTAATTGTTTTACCCAAGTGTTTGGAAACATTTATATTCCCACCTGGAGTATATAAGAATTCCCACTGATTCCCATTTTCATTAGTATGTTTATCTGGCCATCTGCATTTCTTCGGTGAATTGATGGTTACTGTCTTTTGCACATTTTTAATTAGGTTGTTTTTCTCTTTCTCACTGAGTTTTAAGAATTTTAAAAAGATATCTGGATACAAGTACTGTTTGTGTTTTAGGTGAACATTCTTTCAACTCAGAAAAGTTCTTAATTTCAGGCTAGTAAAATTCTTTTCTTTTTTTTTTTTTTTTAAGATTTTATTTATTTATTTGACAGACAGAGATCCTGAGTAGGCAGAGAGGCAGGCAGAGAGAGACAGAGAAGCAGGCTCCCCGCTGAGCAGAGAGCCCGATGCGGGACTCGATCCCAGGACTCCAGGATCATGACCTGAGCCGAAGGCAGAGGCTTTAACCCACTGAGCCACCCAGACACCCTAAAATTATTTTCCTTTATAATTAGTGCCTTTAAAAAAAATCCAGGAGCAGTAAGTTTTATTCATTCATGTTTAGTCATATCAAATGATGTCTGTTGTAATAAAGGCTCATTAATGTAAATGACTGAACAAATCCATTTCACTGGATACTCAACAACCTATATAGTAAAGTTACCTCAACACATTTTCGTAGACATTGGCCACACCAAAACAGACATTAATTTGTAAATTTAATCTCATTTTTATTCCATGTTGTAGTTTTTTAACTATCCAGCTTACAAGGCAGAGAAATTGGAGATTGAACCTAAAAAAAAAAAAATTTCTTTAATCCATATACAATTTTCAGAACTCCTGGGTCCTGAGTTCATGTTTGAATTCTGGAGCTGCTACTTACTGTAAGGCACCACACTAAAGCTGCCCTAACAGATGAGCTTTTAAATTCTGAAAAATCAGGCCAGTCAGTGAAATAACCTGAATGTGGCAAAATATTCTTTTTTATTATTTTATTTTTTGTTTTTAAAGATTTATTTGAGATTGAGAGAGAAAGAGCGCACACACATGACCACAGAGGAAGAAGGAGAAGCAGATTCCTTCCTGAACAGAGAGCCCAAGGTGAAGACAGACACTTAATCAACTGAGCCACATAGGTGTCCCAAAATATTCTTTTTTAAATTATTAAATATTCTTTTGACAACTTTTTGTTGTCACTTGATACGAAAAATTTAAATCCCAGGGCAACTGTGGCACAGTCAGTTGAGTGTCCAACTCTTGGTTTTGGCTCAGGTCATGATCTCAGGGTCGTGAGATTGAGCCCTGCACTGGGCTCCACACTTAGCGTGTAGTCTGCTTGAGACTTTCACTCTCTCTCTCTCTCTACCCATCCCACTCATGTTCTCTCTCTCTCAAATAATTCTTTAAAAAAATTAAATCCCAATAGTATATACAGAAAAATCCCACCCCAAACCAGGTCTGTGTTTACAGTTTTTTCCATATTGATTAATCCAGGCAGCCAATTTAAAGGATTATGTAACCATGTTAAAGAAAAATTAAACAGCATCAGAACTAATAGTTGATTACTCATCCATTGATAGCTTATCTCGATTAAATGGTATTATATTCATCAGTTTGTTGAGAGACAGTTTAATAGCTCAGAGAGTTTGAATAATTTAAATGAAATTTACATAATACCTAAAACCTTAATTTGGAAAAGAAGTGGCACCTGACTTCTAATTTCTCTTCTCCTGCCCCTTCAAATGATCTCTTTGGCATTTGAGAGCAATGTGGAATGATTTTGGACTCATAATCAGTTAAAGTGAAGAATGAGCCATATAAGACACATATTCCATTTTTACTTTTTTTATTTATTATTTTTTAAGATTTTGTTTTTAAGTAATCTCCACATCCAACATGGGGCTCGAACTCCCAGCCCCAAGATCAGGAGTCACATGTTCTACTGACTGAGCCAGCCAGGCACACCCATATTCTATTTTTTTAATATTCTGTATCTTGAGTGTATATCTACTTTATAGCATGTATCTACTTTTTTAAAAGTAGTTGTTATATAAAACTAAAAGAACTTCTCATATGAACACATGAATGAATGGAGGGAGGTAAAGAAAAATAAAACTTGAAAAGAGATCTGATAGAGCAGCAGTCAGGTAATACAGTAATTTAAGTTCATTCTAGCCATAATGCAGCTTATTCTGACTTTAAAGTATCCTCACATGACATTCTTCCAAATTTATTCCCGAGATATTTTTATTTGCTTATAGATTTGCACAATTTTTGGCACTAGGAGGCATCAAGATTTGGATCAGATAGCAGAAAACAAAGGAATCCTGAGAAATTAAGACAAGAGACTACTGTAATCATATCAAATGCTGCCATTATTGTTAATAGTTAGATAATATGTTCTTACAGATTCAACTTTAGGGTTTTGAAGGGGTAGTCTGTAGAAAAATGAATTGCCAAAAAATATATACCATGACATGGTTTGCCATAAGACTTTGTAACTGTGGCTTGCCAATGAAACATATTACTGTTAACTGGATCTCCGAAACATAATGTGTTGGAAATCCACAGGCTAAATTGCTAAGTTCTTTATTAATTTGTTTTAATGTCATGTTACATGCTGTCAAGAGCACAAGCCAAATCTCTTTGCCTCATACTAGTTCCCTTGGTGTATGCATATAGGGCCCAGATCTTCCCTCTAGCCGGGCCTTGGCTTTGGCCTCCTCCCCACCGAGCAGCTGGTGACTCCCTCACATCTGAGGCTTACACATACTACATGGCCAGAAGATGATCTGTGCTTTTAAAAGCACCTTGTTGCAGAAATCTCTCTCCCGCCCTGAGGGAATAAAAATGTTCTATTAGGTTTTACAGTGTTTCCTTTCACATTTGTTTAAAACCACTCAGAGCTAATTTTTTTGTATGTGCAAGGTATTCAGTTTTCATATTCTTTTTTTAATAGTTGTCTAAAATGGTGAGGAGAGAACAGACCTTCTATAAAGACTCTAGGTGTGCCGCTGCTGTCAGTTCACTGACATCACTCAGAGCACTGGTGGAGTTTCTCAGCCACAAGTTCCTGGCCTGCTGCTTGTCCTAGTCCTGTTTTAACCTCATTTTTTTCCAGGATGAAAGTTGTATGTACAACCCAACAGGCAAGGCAGCTAAGTGCAGAGGGTACAAAGAGATCCCTGAGGGGAATGAGAAGGCCCTGAAGAGGGCAGTGGCCCGAGTGGGTCCCATCTCTGTGGCTATTGATGCAAGCCTGACCTCCTTCCAGTTTTACAGCAAAGGTAAGGAGCTGTTCCTAGAGAGCACAATCAACCCTCTCTTATGATGTGGCTTGACAGCTTCTCGAAGGCCACTGAGCATTTGCAGTACTTGGTTTCCACATTTAGACTGAGTCTGGCCTAGGGAAACGGAACTGCTGCTACAGTGCAGCACATCTCTCTGTCACCAGTCCTCCTGACAGGGCAGGACTCTACCGGGTGGCCCTTGAACTGCAGAAAGCTTCACCTTGATAGTTTGTTTCCTAGGTGTGTACTACGATGAAAACTGTAATAGCGATAACCTAAATCACGCAGTGTTGGCAGTGGGATATGGCGTCCAGAAAGGAAATAAGCACTGGATCATTAAAAACAGGTAATGATGGGCATACTAAGTTTGTCACGCAGTCACCCTCATAACACTCAACCTCAGCTGCAACTTCCCAGTATTTCTCTCACTTCAAGAGAAAGTTGTCTCAGCCTTTTTAGTTCTCCCTTCCCAATTAGAAGCTATTAATTCTAGCATTTAATGGCTGGACAGTAGTACTTGTTGAGTATGTGTCGGGTGGCTGTTCCACATGCAGGGTGCTTAGTTGTACAGAAATGAAGAGAATGTTTGCCTTCAGTGATCTCACAGCCCCCTGAGAAAGACAGACCTAACTAACCAGAACATACAATAGCACCAAGAAACCAGCAGAAGCTTTGGAATTATGTAGTTTTTTTCTTTCTTTTTTCTATAATGTGATCAATTTCTTAGGAAGCTTTCCATCATCAGTCTGTTTGAAAGCAGTAGGGAACCAATGTAAAGGTTTAGTATCCTCTTGTGCAAGTTTTTGCCTGTCCAAGTATACTTAGGATAAGTATACGTGTGTGTGTGTGTATTTATTTATATGTTTATATATATAAATCTGCCCACAGATTTTTAAGTTTGTGAAGAGAAATACTTTTTGGAAAATAGATATAACAACAACAAAAATTAGTGTTTCCTTCCCTATTATTAGGAATAAACAAAACTACACAATTCTTTGGCTCCCCATTTCTCTTTAGCCCCTTGTGACTTTAGAGGGCAGACTTAATGAGAATCATACTTTTTGCTTCCTCACTGGCCAATACCAGCCTGGCAGCGACAAACTAAACTTTCTGTCCTTGGTGCCTCCAGGGGATAGGAGTCCTAGATGCTGGGGTGTTAATAGGCCAAAAGTGCTGTAAGCAAGTGGGGCTGCTGCCTAGAGGACTGGCAGGGTAGATGGTGTAGATCACAGTCCCAACTAAAAGCTGAACCTGAGCACCTTTCTAAGAAGGTGCTCCTCCTCCCACAGCTTCTGTCCTATGTTCTCTCTTTCTCGACTCCCAGCCCCAAGTACTTACTCTGTCCTTTCCTGGTCAGGTGCCAAGGGTAGAGCCTTCATCCAAGATTGCTGGGAGGAAGAAGGGACATACTTAAGCAGGATCAGCATCACTGGAGACCCCTAGAGAAGGGAATAGGAGTAGGGTACAGGTCTTAAGTAAAATGTATTGGGTTACTGGAGAATTTGCTGGTTGGGGGAAAAAGAAAACTCATGAAAACAATTTGGGAAGATACATAGAGCAGTCTCCTGTCCACACCCCCTCATCTTCCTTTCTCTCCACCTCTTTTCTTAGCAATCTAAATCACTCTCAGAGTTTCATTCATCTCTCCTATTGGGTTTACCCACTAAGACCAAGATCACTCTTTCTTATGCTCTAGACTCATGTTTTCAAGATCACGCTTCCTCAAACACAAATTGGACCATATTATACTCCCAATCTGAAACTTTCAGTGTCTCCTGCACTAGGATGGGCCACAGAGCCAAACTCTTCAGGCCGATCTCAACCTACCTTTCCAGACGTATCTCCTACTATACCCTGTCAGACACCTTATTTTTCAGCCACATGATCTTAACACATGTCCCATACTTTCCTGCCTCTAGTATTCATTTAATATTCCTCTGCTGACATCCCATTTGTGAAGGTCTACCCAGTCTTTGGGCTCACTTCAAATGCTACCTCTTGAATTAAGCCTTTTTTGATCCCTTGATTATAAGCAATCTCTCCTTTGAGGCCTATAGCATTATGCCTTCTCTCCATTCCTTTACTTTAAATTCTTCAAAGGTAAAAACTGTTTTATTCATTTTTTATACCATCAGTACCTAGCACAATAATAAGTGTTTTAATGAATAAATAAACTGAGGGTACTAAGTATTTTCCTTCATTGGTCCTACAGCTGGGGAGAAAACTGGGGAAACAAAGGCTATATCCTCATGGCTCGGAATAAGAACAACGCTTGTGGCATTGCCAACCTGGCCAGCTTCCCCAAGATGTGACTTCAGCCAGCCAACCTCATCCTGCTTTCCCATTCCTTCCACGATGGTGCGACATCCTGATGTACTTTGGAAGGGAGTTGGTGTGCCATTTCTTGAAGCAGATGTAGCAATATAGAGATTGTCCATTCAGTTTCTCTGTGCTTCAAGGGACAGCCCTACTACTCTCCTGCTCTCCATCCAAGACCTTTATTTTTCACTGTGGCCACAGTAGGAATTTCCCTAGAAAGATTCTCGTTCACAGTGTCTAATTAGCTTTAACCACCTAGAAGACTAAGTTGACCTGACCTCTCAGTCTCCAAGTTCACTTCTTCTATATCCTGAAGATAGAAATTTCTATGTTTTCCACCCCAATTCATAGATCTTTGGTACAAGTTTATGTGATACAAGAAATGTGTTTTCTTTTTCCTTCTTTGCATTTTAAAAGTAAGCCAAGTATTTATCTCTTATCTCTAATAAATACCTATTTAGAAAACATTCATTTTGTGTCAGATACTTTGCTAGGTGCTGGAGACAGAAAGATGGAGAAAAAAACATATATCGAAGGCACCGGGATGGCTCAGTCAGGGGAGTGTGCAACTCTTGATCTTGGGGTTGTGAGTTTGAGCCCATGTTGGGTGTAAAGGCTATTTAAATAAATAAAACTTTAAAACAAAACGAAACAAAAAATACATTCCTTATATTTGATGTGCTCCCAGTTTGCTTGGAGAGTCTCTCACAAAAACAGTTCATCCTAACTCATTTATTTGTTCACTTCTTCAACCAACATTTATTAAATGCTTACTATATACTAAGCTTTCTAAATTTCAGGGATTCCATGGATATAAGAAGACTTCAGCATTTAGTTCTGTCTGTAGGGGAACTAGATTAAGTGACATATAAACCTGGGTCTTGAAAAATAATCTTAAGGCCTTTTCTGAGGTTCTACAATCTCAACATTTGCTGTCATCAAAAGAGGAATCTAAAACTCTTTATAATGGTTTCCAAGCAGTATTAACTCTAAGAGAAAGTGGCTAATAATAAATCAGTGCATCCAGCTTTGCCATTTTCACAAAATGTTTATTGAGCACCTATTGTCAGCACTAGAAAGAGTTCACATTTATGCAATACTTATCAGGTATCAGGCACTATTTTGTTTCATTTTATACGAAAATTGTTTATTTTTGTATATAAATATTTATTAACCTGTGGTAAGCAGTGTATTTAAGGGTAGGAGGATGAAACAAATTAGTAAGACATGGCTCTCACCTCAGGAATGTTATAGACTAATAACAGACATATAAACAACTAACACCACCCATAATGAAATAAATACTAATTATGCATGCTCAGGAATGAATCACTAGCTGTTAACAGGATTTTAGATGAGGCTTCAATGAGAACAGAGCTTTGAAAGATCTGAATGGACGGAAAAGATGGGTGTGGGGATGAGGTGGAAGGAAGGAGGGAATATCAGGCAGGAAGTTTTGGGTGAACAGAGCCACCAAAGAGCTGCAGGAATGGCGAGGGCTGGTGTGACCCAAGAGTTGGGTGCACAGGCATCTATAGTAGAACTGAGGTGAGCAAAGTGGATTGGAGTTAAGTCCTGGAAGGCCTTGAATACCTTCCATGTCTCAAGAACTTCATGTTATAAATACACAGGCATGTAGTAGGCAATAAATATTTTTGAACCGGAGACAGACATGATCAGATCTGAATTTTAGCAACATCCTTCTGGCAGGCAGTGGTGTAAAAAACAAATAACAGATGGAGAACAAAATGGAGATGCAAAAAATTGTGGAGAAAAGTCAACATTTAGGAGACACTGCACATATTCTACTTCTTCTCAAAGAAAAAATACTGCACAGAAGAATGACTCCTGAGCTTCTTTGAAGGTTAAGTATGAGTTTGGCAGATGGGAAGGTGGGAAAAGGCCCTTTCCAGGGCCAAAGAATAGCATATTCCAATGTGTAGGCATGAGAGAGAACATTCAGGAATCTGCAAGAAGTTTTTGTTGAGCTTTGAAAGTGCTAAAGATGACCCTGAGAGATGACTGACTCCTCACTGAGCAAATCCACACTGTTGTGTTATTTTGATCTGGGATTTTTTTTTTCCTTAGGCCTAAAGAACATCCTTCAGAATTTCCCTTTGTACAGATATATAGACAACAAATTTACTCTGTTCCTGTATGTATTTGAATATATACCTAGATTTTCTATTGTGGTACATTAATACGTATATCTATACTTGACCAGTATCACACATTTATACTGTTTTCATATCTAATGGGTTAGTCTTCCCCTATCACCCTCCTCTTCTAGAATTCTTTCTGAATAGTCTTGCTTTTTACTTTTTCCATGTGTTCTATAGAATCAGCTTTGTCAATCTCTCAAAAATCCCACTAGTGGGACGCCTGGGTGACTCAGTTGGTTAAGCAGCTGCCTTCGGCTCAGGTCATGATCCCAGCGTCCTGGGATTGAGTCCCACATCAGGCTCCTTGCTCGGCGGGGAGCCTGCTTCTCCCTCTGCCTCTGCCTGCCACTCTGTCTGCCTGTGTTCGCTCTCTCTCTCTCTCTCTCTCTCTCTGACAAATAAATAAATAAAATCTTTAAAAAAAAAATCCCACTAGTATTTTTATTTAGATCACGTTTAATTTATATCTTAATTAGGGAAATTGACCTCTTTATACTACTGACTCTTCCTATGTAAGAATAAGAAATGCCTTTATATTTTTTAAAGTACTCTTTTGTGCCCTTAAAGATATTGCTCGTTTCTTGCTAACCTTTTTTGTAACCCAGGATGTTTACCTTTTATTATTATTTTTTGCAGGTTTTTTTTTTAACTTTTGCAGTTTAAATGGGGTCTTTTCCAACATAATTTCTAATTAGATGTATGTTTGAAAGCTGTTGATTTCTGTTATTTTAGTTTTTATACTCAGATACCTTACCTTGAATTCTCTTTTTGTTTATACATTTTACAGTTGATGCTCTTGGATTTTTTTGAATATACAAGTTTATCACCCACAGAGGTAAATTTTACCCCTTTCTTTCTGATTTTTATTTCTAATTTCTTCCTGTCTGCTTGCATTAGGTAAAACTTACAAAATGATGATTAGAGTTGGTAGATCCTTACCTAGAAAATGTTATTATTTTTTAGATGCATGAAATTCCAATTAATTTAACTGAATCCCAATAAGTCAAAATTTGTATTTCCAGTGTTCTCAATTACAAAAAAGACTGCAATTAATGCTTGATACGTTAACACAAAAAAGTTCTAAAGTGATCATACATTTAAATCTGTCATCATGTAATTTTTTATTCTTTAATAAAAACAATACTAGCTAACATTTACTGAGCTTTACTATGCAGCTCATACCATGTTAAATGCCTTACACTTAGTACCCTTGTTATTGGCATTTTACAGATGTCAAATAACTTGCCCACGATAAGCTAGCTAGTTAAATGGCTGAGCCAGGACTCATACCCAGGTCTTTTGTTCTTCTGTCTCCTTTTATACATTTCAGTATTATTTTTAACTTTATGTTATGGAACATTTTAAACATACAAAAGAGAGAGAGTAGCAGAGTGAAACCTCGTGTATCCATTATCCATCTTGAATAATTATCAACATTTTCCAATCTTATGTCATCCATTCCTCTTCCATTTTTTAAAATTTAGTATTTTAAAGCAAACCCCAGATATCATTTCACTCATAGTCCTTATACATCTCTGAGGATTTTTTTTAAATAATCACCATGCCATTAGCATACCAAACAAAAGTAACAATTGTTTCTTACTATCATTTACTATTCAGTCCATTTAAAAATTTTTCCAGTTATTAAAAGATCTTTTTACTATTAGTTTATTCAGATCAGTATCCAAACAGTTTTACACGTTGCACTTGGTTCTTACTAAGCATACTGTAGTCTTTGACAGTCACATCCCTAATGTACTTCCCCAAACACACATACTTTGTTTTTTTATCTTCCTGTAATTGATTTCATGGAAAAAGCAGATCATTTGCCCAGTAGAATGCCTTATACTCTAGATTTGGCTGATAGCTTGTTCTTTCTGAATCTGAGGGGCTAGTGTGTTTAACTACTGCAGTATGCCCTGTTTCTCACTGTCCTTTAGAGATGTCGTGACAAGGAATGGAAACTTACAAGTGACAGCCCATTAAGCTTGTAGAGGCACAAATATTCTAGAAATCCTGGGCAATTTTATTCTTCTTACAGTACATATCCTTTTCACTGAATCTTCAGGCTCTTCAGCTCTTGAAAAGTTTTTATGAGTCATTGACAGGCTTCATAATACTGATAAGCTGAGTTTGTCCAAGGACTTCAGGAGCCTAGTTTTTCACTTCTGGGTGAAACCTAAGCCTAAAGGTTTGGTTTCCTGCGGCTGTTTCTCTGTATAGATTTGCAGTAAAGATGCTATGCTCTTGCAGATGACAAGATTGTACATATAGAAAATTCTAAGGAATTAACGGGAAAACTATTAGAACTAATAAATGAGCTCAGCAAAATTGCAGGCACAAAAAACCCCAGATAAATAGATTTCATCAACATTAAAAAATGTGCATCAAACTGTCACTTGAGAGAGTGAAAGATAACCCACAGAATGGGAGAAAATTTTGCAAATCAGGTATATAATGAAGAATTAATGTCCAGAATATATAAAGAATTGCACAACTCAACAACAACACAACAGCCCAGTGTAAAACTAGGCAAAGGACTTACCTAGACATTTCTCAAAAGAAGATAAATGATCGAGAAACACATGAAAATGTGCTCATCACTAGTCGTTAGGGAAGTACAAATCAAAACCATGAGATGTCATTTCACATGGATATTACGAAACAGAATGGCCATTACGAAACACAAAATACTAAGTGTCGCAAGCATGTTGATAAATTGAAACTCTGAAACATTGCCAGTGGGAATGTAAAATGGTGCAACTGCTGTGTAACAGCATGATGGTTTCTCAAACACAGATTGATCATATGATCTAGCAATTCCACTCCAGATATATATCCAAAAGAATTGAAATCAGGGACTCAAACAGATATCTGTACACCAATGTTCTTCACAGCATTAATCACAGTAGCCAACAAGCAGAAACAATTCAAGTCTCCAGCAACAGATGAATGGATAAAGAAAATGTGGTATATACGTACCACATGGAGTATTATTCAGCCTTCAAGAAGAATTAAATGATATATACTACATACTACAACATGATAACTGATACATACTATGGCATGGAAGAACACTGAAAACATGATAAGTGAAATAAGTCACACACAAAAGGACTAACAACTCCACTTATATGAGGCATTTAAAATAAGCAAATTTAGAGACAGAAAGTAGAATGGGCTATAGCTATTTGGAGAGGATGGAGAGGGGGTAGAATAGTGAGATATTGTTTAATGGGTGCAACATTTCTGTTTGGAATGATGAAAGGGTTCCAAGTAGGGAAGGTTGTGGGTTTATGGAGACAAAGAATGTATTGGGAGGTGCTGGGGTGGCTCAGTCAGTTAAGCATCTGACTTCAGCTTAGGTTATGATCTTGGGATCTTGGGATCAAGCCCCACATTGGGCTCACCACTCAGCAGGGAGTCTGCTTCTCCCTCTCCCTCTTGCTCTGCCCCTCCTCCTGATTGTGTTTTCTTTGTCTCTCAATAAATAAAATCTTTTTTAAAAAGAATATTTTGGAATTCTCTGTATTTTCAGCTTAATTTCCTGTAAATTTAGAACTCTAAAAAATCATCTATTAAAGTTTTAGAAATAGATGGTGGTAATGGTTACACAACATTGTGAATGTTCTTAATGCCACTAAATTGTAGACTTAAAAACCATTAAAGTGAGAAATTTTATGTGTATTTTATCACGTTTTTAAAAAGAATCAGAGAAGTTCTAGTGACTGCTGAAAACTTTATTATCCAGCCATGTAATTTTGAATTAAACGTAGCTCTATCACTGTTTGTTGTTATTCCTGTCTTCTCTACTTTTCTTATGGCCTATATTAGCAGATTCTTTCCCTCCATCTTCAAAATACATGAATCTGGCCACTCCTTTACCTCTACCATGACCTCCCAGGTTAAGCCCCCATCATTTCTTGCCTGGGCTTCTGTGGTAGCCCCCCTAACCCCCGACTCCCATTGTAACACTGTTTTACTGTAGCCCACACTATAGTCTGTTCTATGTATAATAGATCACATCACTGCCCTATGCAAAGCCCTCCCACTACACTTTCATTTAAGAAGCTAGGCACTGTTCTGGGAATTCAGCAGTGACAAAAATCTATGACCTCACCGAGCTTATATTTTAGTGAATTTAGAATATAATACAAAATTCTTAAGTGGCTGCAAGTATGATCTAGTCTTAGGCCACCTCTCTAACTTCATTTCAGTCCATGGCCCTATGAAGAGTATTTCTCTAAACAAAATAAGAATTCTGTTGAAAAGGAAGTAAGGGGTAAATGGTTGTTAAAAATTTTTCATGTCTAGGGACACCTGGCTGGCTCAGTCAGATGAGCATAGAACTCTTGATCTCAGGGTCATGAGTTTAAGCCCCACATTGGGGGTTAGCGATTACTTAATAGATATTTTCTTTTAAATGTTCATGCCTATATAAAAAAGTACTTACCAATGTCCCCTCCCCAATGAGAAAACCCAGGGCTTTATCTGGTTATTGTGCTCAGCTATAAGACCAGGATATTTTGGCTGATGTATATAGTCTTCATCAATTTGGAAATGCCCCCTTGAGGCTTGGCAACCTAAAACTTATCTAGTATCTAATATATCTAAAAAATTATGATGAAGAAGGAACAGGGTAACTGCAATGAAAAGTCTAACTCTGGAAAGGGGAGAATGGATGGAAAATAGCACAAAGCTATCATTGTTCTACACCATATATTATTATTTTTAAAGATTTTATTTATTTGACAGAGATCACAAGTAGGTAGAGAGGCAGGCAGAGAGAGAGGAGGAAGCAGGCTCCCTGCCGAGCAGAGAGCCTGATGTAGGGCTGGATCCCAGGACCCTGGGATTGTGACCTGAGGCGAAGGCAGAGGCTTTAACCCACTGAGCCACCCAGGCACCCCTACACCATATATTATATCCTGCTAGGCAGGAATGTGGAAGATTCTGCCTGGTGGTAGAGTGAGTTTCTTGGCCAGCCAACTGGAAATCTCTAGGTCTGTTGTCCATAAAGATCTTCCTTATTTTCCACCATGACCTCTGGTTCTTCCTGCTAGTTGATCTTGCTTGTCCTTATTCCTCACGGCTATGCCAGAGGTGGGCATTGGGAAAATGCCCTTTCTGGAAACTACTCAACTTCAGCAGTGGTACAAGCTGGGAGCCTAGACAAGCAACAGACTGTTGGGCTTGGGTTTCCAGTTACCATAACCAAAAAAACAAAACAAAACAAAACTTTTCCCAGCCAAAGGGAAATTTTTCCCAGCCTTTGACAGGCTAATCTTGACATTCACCCATCCCTGGAACTAGGAGTAAAGTTGCTTCTGAAGTCCAGGAGTGTGTGTTTTGGGGGATGATCCCCATTTTAAAATCCCCTTCTATTGCCACAAGAAGTGAAAATGGAAGCTAATTGGCAAAAAAAAATTTACACTGTCAGACATCCTTTGGCTCAGGTATTTTCTTTTTTCTTTTTTTTTTTTTAAAGACTTTATTTGAGAGAGAGAGAGTGCGAGAACACGAGCAAGGGGAGGGGCAGAGGGAGAAGCAGACTCCCCACTCAGCAAGGAGCCTGATGGCAGTGCTCCATCTGGGGACTCTGGGATCGTGACCTGAGCTGAGAGCAGAAGTTTAACTGACTGAGCCACCCAGGTGCCCTGGCTCAGGTATTTTCAACTTTTCTTCACAACTACAGAGAAGACAGATGCTGTTCACATCTATGACATTTTCATGATACATTCAGAAAATAATGTCAGTTTCTGGTAGCTACCTGTAAACTCTCCCCTTTCCTCTCCCAAAAGGCAAATTGAAATGCACTTATGCACATATTGAAATGCACTACCTGAATCTGCTCTAATTCTTAAATATATCGCTTGCAAATTATGCTACTTTATTACTACTAACAAATTATTATTATTATTGTGACTTACTTTGCAATTGATTGTTAACACATCAAGTATGTCGCAGCCATTATACACTTGGAGGTAGGATCTTATCTTTGGCACCCCAAGTTCTCTTTAGTTGTGTCTTGTTTTGATCTCGGTAAAATCAGGGCACCTGGTTGGCTTAGTCAGTGGAGCAAGCGACTCTTGATCTTGGGGTTGTGGGTTTGAGCCTCATGTTGCGTGTAGAGATTACCTTAAAAAAAAAAAAAAGATCTCTTGGTAAAATTAACCTTCCTCCTTAGAGCAAACATTGCCAGGTGACAGAAAGAAGCAAAGAAGTACCCAGATAATGGGGGCTGTCCACTGGGATCAAATATTTTCAGTGAAAAATGCACCAAACAGATATCTATAAAGTTTAGAATTAATGCATATTTTAAATTTATTTTTTTAATTTTTTAAAGCATTTCATAGATTTTTTTAAAAAGATTTTATTCATTTATTTGACAGAGAGAGACAGCAAGAGAGGGAACACAAGCAGGGGGAGTGCGAGAGGGAGAAGCAGGCTTCCTGCTGAGCAGGGAACCTGATGCGGGCTCCACCCCAGGATCCTGGAATCATGACCTGAGCCCAAGGCAGACGCTTAATGACTGAGCCACCCAGGTGCCCCAACATATTTTTAATTTATAACACTTCTATTTTTCCCGATGATTCAAGAATCCTATATTTATTTATTTATTGGCTGGGTACTGCATACTTTATTGATGGCACATGACAGGGTAGGGCTCCCCAAGTCCCTCCCCTTCTTCAGGGGTTCTGGGATGGAAATTGCGTAGAGTTCAGGAGATTCTTAGCATGTTGGGGGTTGAATTGGGGCAGGGACTTCCCATCTGCTAAGGGTCTTTCTCTCTTGCTGTCACTGGGACTGGTAGTCCAGGGGACTCTTGCTCCTTGGAGGCCATATGGACCATAATGTCTAACACCTAGTTGCTGTAGCCAAATTCATTGTCATACCAGGAAATGAGCTTGCAAAGTGGTCATTGAGGGCAAGGCCAGCCCCAGCACCAAAGATGGAAGAGTGGGTGTCACTGTTAAAAGTTGCAGGAGACAACCTCATCCTCAGTGTAGCCCACCATGCCCTTGAGGGGGCCTTCCAATGCCTGCTTCACCACCTTCTTGATGTCATCGTTTGGCAGCCTTTCTGCAGGCGGCAGGTCAGATCCATGACTGTCATGTCATGGGTGGGGACATAGAAGGCCATGCCAGTGAGCTTCTCATTCAGCTCAGGGATGACCTTGCCTATAGCCTTGGCAGCACCAGTAGAAGCAGGGATGCCCTTGGCCATCATGGCACAGCTTCCAGTAGGGCCTTCCACCGTCTTCTGGTGGGAGGGATGGCATGAATTATGGTCACGAGTCCTTCCACAATGCCAGAGTTGTTATGGATGATCTTGGCCAGTGATGAGGCCAGGCAGTTGGTGGTGTAGGAGGCACTGCTGACAATCTCGAGAGAGTTGTCATAATTTTCAGGGTTCACACCCATCACAAACATGGAGGCATTAACAGGAGGGGTAGTGATAATGACCCTCTTGGCCACACCCTTCAAGTGAGCCCCAGCCTTCTCCAGACCCCATTGGACTCTACAATATACTCAGCACAAACATCACCCCCATTTGATGGTGGTGGATCTCGCTCTTGGAAGATGGGAGACGGGCTTTCCATTCTCAACCGTAACTGCTGTTGAATGGAGTCATACCAGAACATGTAGGCTATATAGTTGAGGTCAATGAAAGGGTCATTAATGGCAACAATATCCACTTTGCCAGAGTTAAAAGCAGCCCTGGTGACCAGGTGCCAAATACAGCCAAATCCATTTACTCTGACCTACACCATTGTGTTTCTGGAAGGGATGCATCTGGCACTGTCCCAAAAGATGCAGCTGTCTGTCAAACGGAGAGGAGATGAGAGCCCTGTTTTCATTCCTTGAAGTGTAAACTGGATAATTTTAATGTAAAGGTAATTAATTTCCTAGTCTTCTAGACTCTATTAGAGGTATTCATCTCTGGGTATTTCTTGGGCAGAAGGGTCAGTAATAAGTGAGCTATTTTTTTAAAAAAGATTTTATTTATTTGAGAGAGAACATGAGTGAGGCAAGGGGCAGAGGGAGACACAGGCTCCCTGTTCAGCAGGGAGCCCAATGTGAGGCTCGATCGGAACTCTGGGATCATGACCTGAGCCAAAGGCAGGCACTTAACCAACTGAGCCACTCAGGCGCCTCATAAGTGAGCTATTTTAACTATGGAAATAATGTCTGTTATTAAATTTCAAGCACAAAGTTAATCACCTGGGGGTAAATGAGCAGCGAATAAAACATCAGTATCATCCTAAAATTCAGAGCCCTTAGTAAGACAGTTCCTCAGAGAAACATGAAGCAACTAATTTTGAGGGTGTATGAGGCTAAAAGAGGGTGACTTTCAAACCTGGAGAAGGCACTAAGCTTCCTTATTCTGCTTTCATTTCCCTTTTCCATATCATTCAGATGTTTCTTCATCTATGATCACCTGCGATAGGAAGGAGGTAACATTCTAAGATTTAGATAAGATTTAGAATCATACCACTGCAGATTTCCTTGGTTTTTGTTTGGTTTTAATCTCTCTCTCTCTTTAATCTGTCTACAGGTCTTCCTCAACTCATGATGGGGAAACATCCACATGAGTTGAAAATATTATAGTTGAAAATGCGTTTAATATGCTTAACCTACTGGACACCATAGCTTGGATTTAAACATGCTCAGGATGCGCACATCAGCCTACAATAGGGTAACAACATCTAACACAAAGCCTGTTTTCTAATAAAGTGTTGGATGTCTAATGAACACTGTACTGGAAGTGAGAAACTAAATGGTTGTGTGGGTGCAGAATAGTTATAAGTGCGTTGGTTGTTAGCCTCGTGACCGTGTGGCTGACACACAGGTGCATCTCCCCACTGCTGGCCAGCATCAACCAGGGAGTATCATACCACATATCACTGGCCTGGAAAAGGATTTGAAATTCGAAATTTGAAGTAAGGTTTCTAAAGAACGCATATCACTTCTGCACCACCATAAAGTTGAAAAATTCTAAGTTGCAGGCCATCTGTAGTTAAATAAATTTGCAAGAGCAAGGGTGCCCCATTTCAAAGGAAGCTACCATACAAAGACCCAATTTACAGTTGTAGAGTGTTGCGGGATGATTTTTAATTTTATAAAAGACATTTAGTGTACATGGGGTAGACTATGTAATAACATGTTCCCTCAATGTATTCAAATACTGTATTTTTGAGGGGATACCTGGGTTGCTCAGTTGGTTAAGCGGCTGCCTTCAGCTCAGGTCATGATCCCAGGGTCCTGGGATTGAGTCCTGTATCGGGCTCCCTGCTCAGCAGGAAGCCTGCTTCTCCCTCTGCCTGCTGCTCCCCTTGCTTGTGCTCTCTCTGACAAATAAATAAATAAAATCTTTTTTAAAAAATGCATAAATACTATATTTTTATAGACTTTTATATGCCAGGAGAACAAAAGCAGCAGAGAAAACTGAGGCGGTTAGCCTCAGGAGAAAAAGAGAAGAAAAGCCTTAGGAGCCACTGCCAAATGAGTATGAATCAGAAATGAAGACAAAACATGTAGAAGATTGTAATTATGAAAAGTAATCCAACAAATACTGATTAGTTAAGGCCTAAACATGTGTTAAGCCACAGAACAACACAAAGATGAGTAATATAGGATTCTGTATTCTCAAGTTAGCTGGGGAGATGAAACTACCTTATGTAATAAAAGTATAGAGTAAGTTCAAACTGGGTGGTATGATTTGTAAGTGTCATGAAAGTATATAGAAAAGAAAGATGAGTGAGTTAAAGAAGGCTCCCTTGAAGGCAGCACTTGAGGTAGGTCTTGCAAGATAGAGGTCAAGGAATAGAGAGAGCCATTTCAGAAAGACACAAATGACCACACAATGTGGGAAGCCCAGAAGACCAGCTTGACTGCAACAGAGGCTGAGAGTTAAAAATCTGTTCCAGGGGCGCCTGGATGGCTTAGTCAGTTGAGGTCTGCTTTTGGCTCAGGGCATGATCCTGGAGTCCCGGAATTGAGCCCTGCATCAAGTTGGAAAAGGACTACTTTTTAAAACTGGGTTCATTCCCACCCAGGTCAGCCACCAGTTCTGTCTTCTTGAGAGAGGACAAGTTTTATGACCTCTCAGCACTGTGAGTATGAAGTGCAGAGGATGATAAACATAGATGTTCTGGAAACATGAAGAAAACTAGTTGATTTAAGTATCAGGTTCATATGTGAGGATAGATGCCTTAGTCTGTTCAGGTTTCTGTAACAAAATACCCTAAACTAGGTGGTTTATAACAACAGAATTTGTTTTCCACAGTTTTAGAGTCTAAAAAAAATTTATAATGTGGGGAATTTTCCAAACATAACAAGATTGTTCAAAAGATGCTAAATGGCCATAAAAAATAAATGAGGACTATATATACTAATGTGGAGTTATTTCAGGATTTAATTGCTAAAGTATAGTTTCCAAAAATTTGAGAATATGACTTGTGCAAATATAAAATAAACATGTGTCAATATTTTATTCAAGTCATCAATTGATATGGGATCAGTAAGATATTAAAACTGGTTCAAATAAGAATTGAAGTGACAGCCATTTAATTCTCTATTCAGTAGAATCTACTAGACAAAATTCATTTGCATTGCTATGTACAGGAATTATCTACATAGTTATTCAATTTTTAAAAGATTCTATTTTTTTATTTGTCAGGGAGAGAGAGAGAGAGAAGCAGGGGAAATGCAAGAGGGAGAAGAAGGCTCCCCACTGAGCAAGGAGCCAGATGTGGGACTCAATCCCAGAACCCAAAGATCACAACCTGAGCCGAAGGCAGTTGCCCAAACAACTGAGCCACCCAGGCGCCCAATAAATAATTTTAAAAAAGATATTTTAATTATGAATCAAGGAATAGCTGAGTAAGAATGAGACAACAGTAATCACAGAAGTTTACAGGTATTTGTAGGAAAGTCTGGAAGAAACTCAGATTTCAGGAGCTTAATCCTATTTTCTTCATAACTAAATTTTTCCATCTGAATGTTAGTTTTTTGAGGTGAAGTGAATTATCCAAATGATGAGGGATTAAAAGGTAAACTGGAACTGCTCCTATTTTGCTGAGTTTGTTCTACTGATTGGCTCCCCTGGGAGTGGTTTTTGATGGCTTACTGTACCCACATTAACTCTAAAACTATAGGGATGAGGGCCAGAGATAGATGATGTGGTTAGATTTTAAATGAAACTGAAATGAAAGTTCACTTCCTCATTGTGGGTACCTCATGTGACAAGCCCAGTATCTTTTTAAAGTCAATTTAACGGAGGTCTCTTTGCTGCCTTCAAACCTTTGGAGAGGGCTCGCCTTCAGGCATGCTTACTATGGGAGCACCTGCCAGTTCTATCATGTACGTACTCTCTGGTTTTTTTCTACTCTTTGGTCTTTAAACCCTCCGTTTGTGCTTTAGCGTGCTGTGCCTGCCAGGCTTTAAACCATTGGTTCCAGGAAGTAAACGAAAATATTATGCCACTCAATTTGCCTCTTGTTTCTTTGACTAAAAAGAATCTACGTTTGAAAAGTTAATGTCTGTTTGCACATCTAAATCTGAGGCTGAAACGTAGCTTTCTTTGGAATATAATTTGAAGCTGTTTTGAATTTAAAAGAAACAGAAAAGGAAGTAGAATCCAGTTTGAGGGAGGTAGTCACTGAATTACTGTTCAAATCTTTTTGTTTTAAACATAGAAGTGGTGTTTTCAAAAGTACATAAGTGCTTCCTTTGAAACAGGTGTTTCAATTATTGGAAAAACTAGTTAAAAAAAATAAAATGACTCCAGGATTTGAAAGCAATACATGGGAGTTGTCTTTCAACTACCTCTAAATGTTGTGGATATTTAAATAGACCAGTTAAGAAAAGCCCATGTATTCAAAAATTATGAAGTTAAACTGATTTTTCAAAGGTTTGCCCTCCTCTTGAAGATGGTAGGGGGTGATGTCCCTTGGTTAGATTTGTTGGCAAATCCTATAAAGTCCCTGTCTCCCCACCCTACGCAATCCCTCCTACCTTGGATGAAAGTTTGGTATACCAGGTATCAGGAGATTTCTGAAAATCACTTTTTAAAATGCTACTAAGTATTAGAAGTGGTATTCCAGTCATAAATCTACAGACTACCTTCCTGTGACAATAAGTCCCAGGAAGTTTCCTGTTTAGTTCTGATTTGTATTGTCCTTTGGACAGACTTTACAGTGTGATTTTTTTAATGTAAAAATTTGGTCACAATATATGCAGCTAATAACTATTCTTCTTATGTTACCTTTCCTTTAACCAAAGGAAATGGCTGGTGTGGGGACTCCTGGCGAGCTCCTACGCAGTTGCCCAGGTACAGAACGATCCCACTCTGGATCATCACTGGAATCTCTGGAAGAAAACCTATGGCAGACAATACCAGGAAAAGGTAGGTGGGATCATCACTTGAGCAATTTGCTTTTGCTCGAGTATCCTGTACTTTCTCCCCCTCAAAATGTATTCGTACAAGCAATGATTTCAGTAAATGCTTACACACTGATTTCTTGCCAGATTCTATTCTTGGCACCAGAGATATAGCAGGAAACAAAGCAAAGTTCCTGTTTTTGTGGAGCTCATATCATAGCAGGGGAGACAGGAATTAAATAAATAAGCAGAATATAGTATGGTAGGTGGTGATAAGTGCAGTAGAAAAAAATAAAGCAAGGCGTGGGGAATCTAGTGAGACCTAGAGCTGGAGGGCTCTGGGAGACGGCTGCGAGGGGTTGGGAGTCATTTTTCTTGATATATAACAGAAAGCTCAGGGAAGGACCCTCAAGGAAGGTGACATGTGAGCGGAGAATTCATAGAAGCCAGGAAGCAAAGTTGTAACTAGAATGCAGATTCCAGGTCAAGGGAGGTAGGGTACATGTTTGAGAACAAAAAGACCTATTTCAGTCCCTAGCACATAGAAGCACTACCAGATGTTGTTTTTTGACTTTGAATTCCCACGATGTACTTTTGTTTTTATTTCAATGCATATTTATTGATTTTTTAAAAAAGATTTTGCTTATTTATTTGACAGAGAGATAGTGAGAGAGAGAGAGCATAAGCTGGGGAACAGCAGGCAGAGGAAAGGGAGAAGCAGGCTCCCCACTGAGAAGGGAGCCTGATGTGGGTTTCCATCCCAGGACCCTGGGATCCTAACCTGAGCCAAAGGCAGACGCTTAACTAACAGCCACCCAGGTGCCCCCTATACTTATTGATTTTTAAGACCTTAACCAGGGCACCTGGGTGGCCCAGTCAGTTAAGCATCTGCCTTTGGCTCAGGTCATGATCCCGGGGTCCTGGAAAGGGTCCTGGGATCGAGCCCCGTGTTGGAGCCCCCGTGCTCAGCAGGAAGTATGCTTCTCCCTCCCCCCTTACCCATCTCCCCTGCTCATTCTATGTCAAATAAATAATATCTTTTTTGTTTAAAGACTTTAACCCTGGGGCCTCAAATAACTAAGTCCTTTATCTAATATTTCTGAATTTGGGTGTGCTTGGCTGGCTTAGTCAGGAGACTCTTAATCATAACTCTTAATCTCAGGGTCCTGAATTCAAGCTCCATGTTGGGCTTGGAGACTTTAAAAAAATATTTGAGGGGCAGCTGGCTGGCTCAGTCAGTGGAGCATGTAACTCTTGATCTCGGGGTTGTGGGTTGGAGTCTCACGTTGGGTATGGAAGAGACTACTTAAAAATAAAATTTTGGGGGACGCCTGGGTGGCTCAGTTGGTTAAGCGGCTGCCTTCGGCTCAGGTCATGATCCCAGCGTCCTGGGATTGAGTCCTGCATCGGGTTCCTCGCTCGGCAGGGAGCCTGCTTCTCCCTCTGCCTCTGCCTGCCACTCTGTCTGCCTGTGCTTGCTCTCTCTCCCTCTCTCTCTGACAAATAAATAAATTTTCTAAAAAAATTAAAATAAAATAAAATTTTGGGGTGCCTGGGTGGCTCAATGGGCTGGGCCTCTGCCTTCGGCTCAGGTCATGATCTCAGGGTCCTAGGATAGAGTCCCGCATCGGTCTCCCTGCTCTGCCAGAGATCTGTTTCTCCCTCTGCCCCCACCCTGCTCTTGTGCTCTCTCTCACTCTCTCTCAAATAAATAAAATCTTTTAAAAATTCTCTAAGATATATGTGTGTGTGTGTGTATTTTTTGACTCTGTAAGCAAGAATTATGTATTAATTTATTTGATACATTATTTTGTATAAAAATGACACTTTCAGTAGGATGTGCACTGAGTTGTTTTCTTAGTAGTGATGAATTTTACCCTCATCCAAGTGCCTTGAGAAACAAGGCTCTAATTTCAACTTTAAACTAGAGTAAGATGTTCAGTTAGCACCACTATCTGGTTAAATAAATACTCTCTCTCTTTTTAATGATTCCGGTCCCTTGGAAGGAATGAAAATTACTTTTGATTAGTATTCTTCCTTGATAATTTATCTCAAAGTTCAAATAACATAATCCTTTTGCACACTTAATAAACTATAGTATAGTGTAACTGTGACTTTTATATGCATGGAGAAACCAAAAACTGCATTTGACTCACTTACTGTGATATTTGCTTTACTGCAGTGGTCTGGAACTGAACCTACAATATCTTTTTTTTTTTTTAATGAACCTACAATATCTTTTAAGAAATGGCTGGGACTATGTTCTTTTTCCTTACATTTTAGAACGAGGAAGTAGCACGGCGTCTTATCTGGGAAAAGAATCTAAAATCTGTGATGCTTCACAATCTGGAATACTCAATGGGAATGCATTCATATGATCTAGGCATGAACCATCTGGCAGACATGGTAAGTAAATTACAAATAATCCTATTTTCATCTCTGCGTATGTATGATTTCCATCTCCCCAAGGGCAATTTGAAGGTAAACAGCAAAGGAATATGTGTGTGTGTGTGTGTGTACATATGCAAAGTTAGAAAACAGTAGAATTTAAGGACATAAGAATTTGCAGATTCCTTGTTTCATCCTACTGTGACCACTTTCCTTAATAAAATTTTTAGAGGTATATTTGAAACTTACAGGCTAGTATTGCTTTTGTTTTTTTAATTAATTCTAGAAAGCACTGCCCAAAGTTCACTCACAATCTTTTAGAGTAAGTTACCATACTTCTGTACGTCTAGACTGATAATTCAATATAGTCTACCTGCTTTCTTAATGAGGGAGTGTGGGTATTTAATATCACAAATACTCTCCCATTAGTTTTTAAATTTTTTTCTACCTACAAAACTTTACTGTTGAGGCTGAAATTAAGAATCGTAGTACCTCTTGGAAAAGAATACACTGGGTAGATTAAATTTCTACTTAAATGCAGCACCTCCTTTGTAATTCTTTCTCACAAGGAAAACCAGTTCAGTCCACTTTTTTTTTTTTTTTAAGATTTTGTTTATTTGATAGACAGAGATCACAAGCAGGCAGAGAGGCAGGCGGGGGGGCAGGGGGGAAGCTGACTCCCCGCTGCACAGAGAGCCTGATGCGGGGCTCGATCCCAGGACCCTGAGATCTTGACCTGAGCCAAAGGCAGAGGCTTTAACCCACTGAGACACCCAGGTGCCCCAGTTCAGTCCACTTTTTAGACAGCCCTTGAATAAAATTCTGCCTTGCTTTAAAACAAAAATCTGCCTCCCTGTGACTTTTAGTTTTTACCACTTTCTTCTTCTTCTTCCCAATGCCTAAATGGGTGCTAAGACAAAGTGTGAAAGAGACCCAGATAATTTACCTATCCGATAGTTAGTAGTACCTATGTTGGTCACAACTACCACTGGTTTTTCTCAATTGTTAAATACGTTCACAGTTACGGATATTAGAATATTGAAAAGAAGGTCATAAGTGAAAGGAGATATATATATATATATTTGTCTTGCAGACCAGTGAAGAAGTGTCATCTTTGATGAGTTCCCTGAGAGTTCCCAGCCAATGGCAGGCAAATGTCACTTACAAGTCAAATTCTAATCAGAAATTGCCTGATTCTGTGGACTGGAGAGAGAAGGGGTGTGTTACTGAAGTGAAATACCAGGTGAGTATTGTCATTCCAGGCTTCTGTACCCCAGCAAGAGCTCTCTCCTCTGTCAATACTTAGTCTAGCTACATAATTTGGCAGTGGAATCTCCCTAATGTTATTTCTAATGATTTTTGTTATTCTAGTCTTCCCAATTAAATTGTAAGCTCCTTGGGGACGACCACATATCATACTTTATTTGTATTCTCCAAGGTTTAATTCTTGTTTAGTCCTACCGTAACCACTTTCTTCAACAAATTTTTTAGAGGAACATTTTAAACTTGCAGGGTACTATTGCTTTTGGTTTTTTTAATTAATTATAGAAAGCATTGTCTAAAGATTACTCACAATCTTTTAGAGTAAGTTAGCATAGTTATGTAAATCTTTTTTTTAAAAGATTTTATTTATTTATTTGACAGAGATCACAAGTAGGCAGAGAGGCAGGCAGAGGGAGAGGGGGAAGCAGGCTCCCCACCAAGCAGAGAGCCTGATGCAGGGTCTGATCCCAGGACCCTGAGATCATGACCTGAGCCAAAGGCAGAGGCCTAACCCACTGAGCCACCCAGCACCCATACTTACGTAAATCTTAGTTGATTATTAGACTTAGAATACCAATGGTTAGAACTCCATTAGACAAAACTGTGAACTGAGAAAATATATTTCTTTAAGACAGATTTCTAGTGCTCATGCTATTAATCAACTGCACTGGATCTTCTACCAAGCCAATTGCTTGGGAAACAGTATTGTGTGTGAGAGAGAATATCGATCAGGAAATCTCTCCCTCCATTTCAGGGTTGAAGGAGAGGAAAAACCTAGAGCTGAAATTGTACTAGTCTAGTTCACTTATGACTAGGCTGGCACTGTTACAGTAAGAAATACAGTATGGGTTTTTATAAATTTGTTCCTATGTTTTTGTATTTCCTTTAGTTCACTTTAAGGGGTGCCTGGATGCCTCAGTCAGCTAAACATCTGACTCTTGAGCTCAGCTCAGGTCTCGATCTCAGGGTCATGAGTTCAAGGCTCATGTTGGGCTCTACACTGGCCATGGAGACTACTTTAAAAAAAAAAAAGCAGCAAAAATCCTAAATTAGTTAGGGATAACTAAGGGTAAAACACACATATCACCTTAGAGGTCAGCGTAAGGGAGAGGAAGCCGAATGTTCTGAGCAGCTGCCCTAGCTGGTAACCAAAGAAGAGAGTAAACATATATTTTTAAAGATTTTATTTACTTATTTGAGAGAAAAAAACAAGTATGGAAGGGGCAGAGGGAGAGGGAGAAGCAGACTCCCCGCTGAGCAGAGTGCCTGACGCGGGGCTTGATCCCAGAACCCTGGGATCATGACCTGAGCTGAAGGCAAACGCTTGACAGACTGAGCCACCCAGACACCCCAAAAGTAAAAATTAAGAAGTAAATGGTACTGCTAATATCTTATTCTTTTCTTCCTAGATATTTTTCTTGTAATTGGTTTTAGGTTTCTTACTAAAGCTTGTCTAAAATAAAAGTTGGAGGCTTCTGGCTGGATCAATCAGTAGAGCATAGGACACTCAATCTCAGGGTCATGAGTTAAATAAAGCCCCATGTTGGGCATGGAGGCTACTTAAAAAAATAAAGAAATTAAATAAAATTTGGGACGATCCAATAAAGTACATGTTTAGGTGTTAACTATAAATAATCCAATGAGCTCCTTTCCCTGGATGATTGCATTTTAATGAGTGATTTTGCTTTAACCAAAAGCAAATTCAGTTTGCTTCCTTTGGGTAGAGAGCAAGGTAGAATGAAGGAAGAAATGAGAAAGAACAATTATGATAGGGCTCTGGACTTTTTTTTAACTAAAGTAGCTTTGTGTCTTCTGTTTGTTTATGCTTCCTTGTAAACTATCTTTGATCAAAAAATTAAGAAGCTAAAAATGTTTGAAAAATTTAACCTTATGTTTTCGGCCTTATTTGATAGGAGAAAGGGTATTTTAGGTCAAGAGAATCATCCCTAGCTCCTCTCAAAATCACTATACTGTAGATGACTATCTACCTTACTTAAGGGTGAAGATAGCAGGGATCTAGTACAGGCTCGGGGGTACCGTTTCTTAATATACTTGACTATGGCAATTATGCTATGAGCTCAGCCATTTGCAAATCTCTATTAATATTGGCCCTTCCTCAGAGAACAATAAGTATATATAGTCTTCATGTCCATGTCTAAGAAATGAAGAAATTGTAGTGGGGGGAGCTGTTCCTGTAACAACCGACAGAACTGACACGCTGGGAGGTACCCAGTTCGTGGGATGGAAGTCTTCCTTCCCAACTTTCTATGATTATCTTTGTGCCCTTGTCTCTGTTTTAGGGTGCTTGTGGTGCTTGTTGGGCGTTCAGTGCTGTGGGGGCCCTGGAAGCACAGCTGAAGCTGAAAACAGGAAATCTGGTGTCTCTGAGTGCACAGAACCTGGTAGATTGCTCAACTGAAAGATATGGAAATAAAGGCTGCAATGGTGGCTTCATGACAACGGCTTTCCAGTATATCATTGATAACAACGGCATTGATTCAGACGTTTCCTATCCCTACAAAGCCATGGTGTGTCACAAGCAAACTTTTTGTGCTGCCCTAGGACCTTATGCTATCCCTTGACTAACTGAACTAAACCCACAACCAAGCCAATCGCTTGAGAAGCAATGTATGAAAATCCTGGTCAGGAATTCTTAAATTTTTAAGAGTTCACTTCCTTTTTCAGTAGTCTTCTTAATTCATCAGTGGCACACTGGTTTTAAGCAAGTAGAATTCACCAAAAAAATGGATTTTCAGTAAGCCTTAGAATTCTTTCTGTCCATCTGCCTGGTATTTCAACTTGTTTTTCCTACAGCCTCCCATGCTCAACCTTATTCTCAGATCATTAGTCACACCATTCTCCTACCTACTAAAAAGCTAAATAATGCTCTCTTCTTCCTCCTCACAAGTTCATTGTATGTTTTGTTAGATGAATTAATATATCTGTATTACAGAAAATTTAGAAAAGATAAAGAAAATACCACTCCAACACCTCCTACCTTAACCACCATTAATTTGGTTTATTTCTTTCAAGTTCTTTGTCCTATTAAGCATTTAAAAAATCATACATATATGCACAAGTGAAATAAGTGAATTAAAAGTGAATTTGTAACCTCTCTTTTCCTACTAAAACATATACTCTAGGTGTTTTTCAGATTATATGGTCTTTGTAAACCATCATTTAAACTGCAGATCATCTTGTAGGCATTATATCATCAAAAAGATTTTAAAGTTCTAGTATAAAGTTTATGATCTTTACATAGTACCTCCCCAATCCACCTGAGAATCTGAGAATTATCCAGCAACTTATGCATGCATAAAGATGTTCACAATTTAAAACAATATAATAGTTATGTATTTCCTCTGTTACTGGTGAAACGCGTAAGGGTTAAGGTTTTGGGAGATTTGCTTTTTCTTCTTTTAAATGAGGAAGGAACCTTAGACATTTGAAAGACTAAATGAGGAAAGAAAACATTTGAAATCCAGACTTAGGATGTTATGTGATATAAAAGAAGCTGAAGGATACTTCTTTATTTGATTTATAACCTTTTTTTGCAGGATGGAAACTGCAGGTATGACTCAAAACATCGAGCTGCTACATGTTCAAAGTATACTGAACTTCCCTTTGGCAGTGAAGATGCCTTGAAAGAAGCTGTGGCCAATAAAGGACCTGTGTCTGTTGCTATTGATGCAAAACACTCTTCTTTCTTCCTGTATAAAAGTGGTAAAAACTCAGATGTGCTATCTTCTTGTTATATGCTGCCCCTGCACCATAAGAAAGAATATTATCCTTCCCCATCACCCCACCTCTGAGTGTTCAGGTTAAACATAATCCTCCATTTCATATATATATATATTTTTTAAAGATTTTATTTATTTATTTGACACAGAGAGAGAGATCACAAGTAGGCAGAGAGGCAGGTAGAGAGAAGGGGAAGCAGGCTCCCCACTGTGCAGAGAGCCTGATACAGGGCTTGATCCCAGGACCCTGAGACCATGACATGAGCTGAAGGCAGAGGCTTAACCCACTGAGCCACCCAGGTGCCCCTTTTTCATATATATTTTTTATATCCAGTTCTAATTAGTTAAGTAATACTCGTCAAAATTTACAATACTTCATGCTGAGTACTATGATAAATTCTTTCCATGAATTATCTTATTTAATCCTCACAATAGCCCTATTTCACAGATGAACAAGTCACACGTTAATTGGCATAAAGTCATACAGTCTGGAAGTGGTCAGCAAGGATTAGAAACCATGCTACTTTGACTCCAGAGCCTGGGCTCCTAACCCCTGGAGCCACTGTGCACTGTAGGTGCAGCACTGCTGGATACAAGGAGAGCACCTGCCAATGTTAGAGAATTGTGTTAAAACAAATGACTCTACTGTTTTATTTAAAACAAACAAGCAAACAAACTCACCCAAAGATCATTTCATATCATAAAGGATAAAAATATATGGAATAAACAATTTAGGAATATATAAAAAGAAATACAGTAACTGATGTGATATAAGTTAAAAATCTTTAGAAAAAGGGGCACCTGGGTCGCTCACTTGGTTAAGTATCCAACTCTTGATTTCAACTCAGGTCGTGATCTCAGGGTTGTGGGATCAAGACCCATGTCAGGTTTTACACTCAGTGCAGAGTCTGCATGGGATTCTCTCTCTCTCTCTCTCTCTGTCCCTCCCCCTGCTCATACTCACTTGTGGTCTCTCTCTCTCAAATAAATAACTAAAATCTTTTTTAAAAGTAATTAGAAAAAGGTAGCTGTTTATCAAAGATTTCCAAGGGAACTGTGATTGGATTGATGCCAAACTTGGCAAGAAAACTGACAAATGCAGCATTGATGGCAAAAAATTATTAACTCTAATTCGTTTGATGAGAGTATATGTTCCTAAAATTATAATTCAACTTGCTTCCTATGTATATAAAACAGTCTACTAAAAGCAATAGTATTTTCAAATGTCCTTCATTGCCACATATGGTTCACTCTTTTTCTTCACCCACATTTTATTCTCAGGTGTCTACTATGACCCATCCTGTACTCAGGATGTGAATCATGGTGTATTAGTGGTTGGCTATGGTAACCTTAATGGAAGAGACTACTGGCTTGTGAAAAACAGGTAATATATTTGCACTTAAGTGTATATTTAATTAAAATAAGGAATTTGATGGAGCTTCAACCAATGCTTTCCCGTGATTATGATGATGATAGTAATAACAACAATGATAAACATTTATAGCTTCTTATAAAGTGACATTCAAAATTAATGACTCAGTGCCCCCATTTCTTCACTTCCTGTTCTGGCTTCAGCAGTTTTCATTATTTATCTTCTACAATACTTCTCTGATCATTCCTTCTCAGTCTCCTTTATAAATATCTATTCCTCTGCTTAACCCCCAAGTGTTGGTCTTTCCTCCAGGGCTCCATCCTTTGCTCATTACTCCTCTTAGCCTACATTTTTCTTATGATTTTAGTTATAACCTATATGCTGATAGCTACTAAAGCTCAAGCCCTAGCTCTGTCAATTGCCCTGAAATACGGACTTATTTATCTGGACATACCCACTTCCATGTATCTTAGTTTCTCCAAACTCAACATGTCCAAGGAATTCAGTACCCTCTCTACCATATTGTCCTCCCCAGAACTTCCTAACTCACTAAATGGCAACCACACACAACACAGTCACCCAACAAGATACTATGGATTTACTGTAGGCTCCTCAAGATCTAATCAAGCAGCAAGTCAATCTAATTTCCCACATATTTGTCCTTGCCTCTGTCCCCTCTCCATTTCTTCCATTATTGCTTTGGTTCAGACATCTTTTGCATGAACTATTCCTGTAGCCTTCAAAGTGGTCTCCTTTACTCTCAAATCCATCTTTTGTGCTGCTTCCAGACTGGTGTGTCTCAAATATGACAAACTGGGGTTATGACTATTCTACAGAGTACCCTTTGGTATAAATGTTCCCCAGTGGGGGCACCTGGGTGGCTCAGTTGGTTAAGCCGCTGCCTTCAGCTCTGGTCATGATCCCAGGATCGTGGGATCGAGCCCCGCATCCGGCTCCCTGTTCACCGAGTAGCCTGCTTCTCCCTTTCCCTCTGCCTGCCGCTCTGCCTACTTGTGCTCTCTCTCTATCTCTATCTCTCTGTCAAATGAATAAATAAGATCTTTAAGAAAAAATGTTGCCCAGTGGGGAAGACAAGTCATCTATGGTTGTGGTCTGCCTGTCTGGCCAGGCTCAATTTCTGGCACTTGTCTCCCACTTTTTATTCCAGTTACATTTAACTGTGCACAGAGTTCCCATACATACCATTTTATCTTTAGTATCTTCATACCTTGGTTATACTGTCCCCTTTGCCAGGAACATTCTTTCTCCTCACTTGGTTTATTTCTCCTTTTCCTTCAAAACCAGCTAAGGCATTCTCTATAACATAAATTTCCCTCTAAATCCTTGATCTGGGTAATATGTCTTTTTTCTATGCTCCAAAAATGTCTTACGCATACTGGAGTACTTTATGCATTATATTTAAATTGTATTCGGGATGCACCTTTGGGGTAAAGATCTGTATTGTCCTTGTATCTCTAATACAATACATGGCACACATAGAAGATGGTAGTATTTGTATGGCTTATTGGGAAGTAGTTGGGGAAAACAACGTCTTGGTTCACTTATAACCTATTCATAGCACTGATCAGCTTGGGTCTGGACCAGGGATATGAAGCAATATTTTCACTTATATCTTTTTTCTTGTTGACTTCCTACAATGTGTATTCTAACTTCTCTATTTTTTTTTTAACTTCCCTTCTCTATTGAAACTGCTCTTCTGGAAGACGATTTATATCTTTTAGTGTTTAAATCCAAAACCCCTTCTTAACACTTACTTACTCAATGAACATTTACTAGTGATCTACAATGCGATGACCATTATCTAGGCCCTAGAAATACAAAATAAATGAGAAATCATCCTGTCCCAAAAGAGCTCACATAAAAGTCCAGTGGGGAATTAGATATATTTTTAAAACAATAAAATACAAATATCCTGGTATAATGATATACGTCTCAATGGCTATGGGCCATAGATGAGGAGATGCCTAACTGCCTAAAAGTTTCACAGAGAAGGCACTACTTCCTTGTATTAAGTTTTCAGATGAGTGGAATTGCTCATGTTCTAGAGGAGGAAAATAAATGGCCCAGTCACCTATAAAGGATATGTAATGGCACAGAAATGTGAACAATTTCTCTGCTTTATAAACTCTCTACTGCATTTATTTCTTTGGCATCTATGACGTAACACTATCCTGACTCATTTTGCGATATCAGCTTTAGCCTCATTTCTTATTTTCTTCCACCTGTCCCTCATGCTCTAGCTCCAGCTATACTAAAGCAAACTCATCTGTAACTTGAGTTTCAACTGTTGCCATTATGTGGATGATACCCAATTCATAGTCTCTAAAAACAATCTCTCTACTAAGCAACAGACTTCCATGTCCAACTTTCAACTTGACAGCTTTGCTAAAAAATCCAAATTTCTGGGGAGCCTGGGTGGCCCAGTTGATTAAACAACTGACTCTTGGTTTCAGCTCAGGTTATGGTCTCATGGATTATGAGATTGGAGTCTCGGGCCCCCAACTGCCCTCACTGCCCCCACGCTCAGCAGGGAGTCTGCTTGAAGATTCTCTCCCTCTGCCCCTCCTGCTATGTACGTGTGCTCTCTCTCTAATAAATAAATAAATCTTTTTTTTTTTTATCCAAATTTCTGGACACCTGGGTGGCTCAGTCGGTTAATTTTCTGCCACCGGCTTGGGTCACTATCCCAGGGTCCTGGGATGGAGCCCTGCATCAGGCTCCCTGCTCAGCAGGGAATCTGTTCCTCCCTCTCCCTCTGTTTTCCCCCCACTTGTGTTCTGTCTGTCTTGCTCACTCTCTCTCTCAAATAAATAAATAAAATCTTTTTAAAAATTCAAATTTCCCACCTGCCTACCCTACTGCTACTCACAACACACATATTGTCTCTCTCAAAAAGTCTAAATTCAAATTCTCTCTCTCCTTCCATCTAAACTCCTCTTTCACTGTCTGCCCCTGAAAAGTATTTTAGAATAAGCCCAAGGGAGAATAATTCTGTATTTTGAGTAATGCATCACCATCTTCAGGTTATCAAAGCCTTGGTATCATCTTGGACTCTCCTTTCTCTCCTTCAGTCCACATAGCCCTATCCATTCGGCCTCTGAATCGGATTTTATATTTCTTTCTATTCCTGCTATAATTCAGATCCCATTCTCACCTAGCTATGGAAGTATCTTCTTAAAGTGTAGATTATGTAAACTCATAGTCAAAAATTCTAAATAGTTTACCATTGTCATCATAATGAAGTCCAAATTCCTAGCCAGGCACTCAAGATGCTCCATTATCCAGTTTCCAACATAGCTTTCTAGACTTTTCTTTCCCTAGGTTCTCATGCACCCATATTTACACTCTGGCTACAGTGAACTACTTACTCATCATTCCCTAAGTTTATAGGCTCTTAGCTATTTCTACTCCTTTGCTTGTGCTGTTTCATCTTTCTGAAATGCCCTTAAAGCCCATTGCTGCCTAGAGAAATCCCACCTGTCTGTGGTGAAATGGGCACTCTCATACATTCCAGTGGAAGAATAAATTGTCACAATCCTCCTTGAAAGCAATTCAATAATATGAATCAAAACCTATTTAAATGTTCACATTCTCTGTCCAGTTTTTTCTCACTTCTTGCAATCTGTATGAAGAAAATAATCTTAAATATGAGGAAAGCTTCATATCCAATTTATGTAAATTATAGCATTCATTCTTCTTCTTTAATAGTGAAAACCAGTAAACCCAAAATGCCTAACAATAGGGACAATATTAAACCAAGCACATGTATTAGAAACTATATTTACTCAGACTATTATTAATAACCTAATAAAGTACTTGAATATATGTTTAAATGGAGAATACATATAAACATAAAATAAATATTAAGTTTAAGATAGTATGCCCAGGGGCACCTGGGTGGCTCAGTGGGTTAAAGCCTCTGCTTTCGGCTCAGGTCATGATCCCAGGGTCCTGGGATGGAGCCCCACATTGGGTTCTCTGCTCCGCAGAGAGCCTGCTTCCTCCTCTCTCTCCCTGCCTGCCTCTCTTGCCTACTTGTAATCTCTGTCTGTCAAATAAATAAATAAAATCTTAAAAAAAAAGATAGTATGCCCAATTTCTCTGATTTATGTTATACTAAAAGACCAGAAGGAATTATACCAAATGTTAATAATGATTATCTTTGTCTACCTTTAAGTATTTTCAAAAGTCTTTAACAAGTACTTTATTACTTTTGGGGCACCTGGGTGTCTCCCTCATTAGGCATCTGCCTTTGGCTCATGTCATGTTCCCAGGGCCCTGGGATTGAGCCCCTCATCATCCCCCACATTGAGCCCCACATCAGGCTCCCTGCTCAGCAGGAAGCATGCTTTTCCCTCTCCCAGTCCCCCTGCTTGTATTCCCTTTCCTGCTGTCTCTTTCTCTATCAAATAAATAAATAAATAATCTTTAAAAAAGAAAAAGAAAAAAAGAAATACCAAGTTTAAAAAGAATTACCTTATTACTTTTTAAATGAAAAAAAAAAAAAAAACCCTCACTAAAAATCCTACTCATTCTGTGCCTCTGTCAAATAAATAAATAAAATCATTAAATGTTCATCGATAAATAAATGGATAAGGAAGATGGGATATATAACAGAATATTACTCAGTCATAGAAAAACAATGAAATCTTGCTATTTGTGACATGTATGAACCTAGCATAATGCTAAGCGAAATAAGTTAGATAAACAAGTACCATATGATTTAACTTATATGTAGAATCTAAAAAATAAATAAAACAGAAACAGACTCCTAGATACAGGAAACAAACTATTGGTTATCAGAAGAGGAAGGGTTTGAGTGGATGGGAAAAATAGGTAAAGGGCATTAAGAGATATAAACTTCCACTTATAAAATAAATAGGTCATGGGGATATAATGTGCAGTATAGAGAATATAGTCAATAATATTGTAATAACTTTGTGTGGTAACAGGTGGTAACTAGACTTATGAGGATCATTTGTAATGTATAAAAATAACAAATCACTGTGAAATCACACTTGAAACAAGTAGGATATTGTGTGTCAATTATGCTTTTTATTTTTTTAAAGGTGGGGGAGGAGTTTAATCTAATCTACAGATCAATGAGTAATGGAGACCCAAAGTTATTGGGCATAGAATAATTTTAGCCTGGGGAAAAAAATTAAAGGCATTAGCCATTAGATCATGAGAACCTTAAATACACACACACACACACACACACACACTCCCCGAAAACTAGGAAAGTACCCAGAATACCTTTAAGGGATATCTGGTGAACTCTCTAAGATAAGTACTACCCACAGATAAAGTCAATGGAGCTGATGAATGGGAGGCTGAAATGCCTCCTTTTCATTCATAAATGGGATTAAGTTAGGAAAATACAAGTTGGAAAAAAGAACATATTCTATTTTCCCTCAGTGAAAGCTACTGTCTGGTCTTTCAAGAGATCCTGACTCTTACAGTTAATGTTCTACATTAAACATGATAGGGGTCTACATTAAACTCATATGTACTGCCTCCTCTCCATGGACTCAAAGGCTGGAAAGGAAAAAAGGAAAAAGTTACAATCTAATGATTTTTCTTTCATATATTTAGAGATTTCTCTACAGAGGGATTAAGAATGTGCATTTGGTTTATAACTCAATTTATAACTTATCCCCACTACTCCACTGAAATCGATCTTTTCAAGATCAGCAATCACTTCCATCTTGCCTCATTAAACAGTTTTCAGGTCTCATCTTCTTGCCTTCTTAACATTTGATGTATGGTTACTCTCTGCTTTCCGAAACACTTTATTTGATTTTCAGGGGATCATACCCCACCCTGGTTTTCTTCCTACTTTACCTCTCAGTCTCCTGAGTTCTGTAGTTCCTCTTATTCTTCCTTCCTTTTAAATATTATAATCTCCAGGCCTCAATTTCTCTATATATACTCCTTTGATGATCTCGTTTAGTGTCAGTTTTAAACAATAAACAGCTGGTGACTCTCAGCTTTGTACCTTCAACTCTAACCTCCTTTCTGAGCTCCAGACTCCGTGACCAAAAACCCACTATTTGACCTCTCCCCTGGAGTATTCATAGGCCTCTTTAACTTAACACATCCAAAACAGAACTTTTGACTTCCTGCCACTGCTCCAATTTTTCCCATCTCGGTATATGCCAACAGCATTTACCCCAGGTCAAAATACTGGAACCATCCTTTCTTCATTTGATATCTCACACCTAAACCATCAGCAAATTCTGTCATTTCTATCATCATTAAATTTTCCCAAATCTTATCACTTCTCAATATCTCTGCTGTTACTGCTCTAGTTCAAGGCACCATCCGTCTCTTGGTCTATAGCAATAATCTCCTAACTGGTAGTCACTTCCCTTCTTGTTTGCTTATGGTCAGTCCTCTACACAGTAGCCAGGATGATCTTTCTAAAGCATAAAGGAGGTTATGTTACTCTCCTGCCCCAAATGCCCTAATGGCTTTCTTTCACACTCTGAATAAAATCCATGACCTATAAAACCATGACAATTTCTGGCCTCAGCCTGTCTCTCCAACGACATTTCCTACTACATCTGCCCATCTCCCTCAGCTCTAAGAACACTAGCTTTTTTTCAGTACCTTTTCTCAAGAGACACTTGCAATTTCTCACATATCAAGTTTATTCCAGCTCTTTTTCTAGATCTTTGCATCATTTGCACCTTCACTTACTATCTTTGCTCAAATGTTTCCTCAGAGAAGCATTCCCTGACTACTCCTAAAATGTAGCCCTGATTCCCAACATTCCATATCCCCTTACTCTGCTTTATTTTTCTTCATAGTACTTATATTTTATCATATTATTTACTTGTTTACTGTATGTTTTTTATGTAGGCTTTGAAAAGACTTTGTCTATCTCATTTACCTCCATAATCCTAATGCATACAATAGTAACTGGCATAGCCTAGGAAGCTCAGAACTGCAGTTTATCACAAAGGAAACTGGCATACATTCTAGAAGGATTGTCTTACAAGTTAGTAGTCTACAATATGCAGGGAGAAGGTAGGGTGACCAACCATCTCACCATGTCAAAGTCTAATGGGTTTCCCAGGCCACAGGACTTTTTTTTTTAAAAACCAGAATAGTCCCAGGCAAGCTGGACTGTTGGTTACTCTAGAAAAAGTCTGTATTTTTTTAAAAGGGGATGAACTCTACTTGAGTCCAATCAAATGGACTCATACTTGGATAATAACAAACATAGCCACCTCTACTTACTATTTACTACATACAGACACTGTGCAAGTACTTCTGGTAAGAAAATTCTAGCTTCACCAGAATTTTTAAGGGATACGCATTTTATCTCCATAATACAGAATAGGAAACTCCTGATACTGACAGAGTTAAGAAACTTGCCTGCAGGTAAACAGTTTGAATGAAAGGGCTATAGAGCCAGTAAAAATAAACAACTTGGTAAGGACCAGAATCAACATTTGGAGCTGACTTTGCACAGTTCCAAAGGAAAGAATTTGTCCTCGTATTTATTTAGCCTGAGATTTTTTAATCAGTGTTATTCTTTAAGGGAAGGTTAGCAGGACTCAGTCAAAAGGGGTCTGGGATTTCTACAAAGTTTGGGATAGTTGATCCTGTTCTGCGAAGCTGGGAAAAGTACGCTATCCAGATTCTGAATAGGACCTCACTGACTGAGTTCATACTGCTAGTAATTACAACTCAGTTCAAATTTCATTACCAGAACTTAAGTCCAAACTCAGTTTTTCTTTAAATTTTTACCTCCTTTTTTAAGGCAGTGAAATAATTACAAAACAAAATATGGGAAGATATCAATTATATAAAGTCCTGGATGTTCTGGTCTGAATTTCATCCCTCATGCTACCTCACTCACAGGAATAATGTAGGGTTAGGGCTTGTATAAATGTTAGAGTAGGCTTTGGAGTAAATCAATCCTAGATTTGTGCCCTGGCTTCATAATTAACCATCCTAGCAAGCCATTTTACCACTTTGACCATTTTCCTCCTCACAGTGTGATAATTAAGTGAGGTAGTATAGGTTAGGGTGCTTAGCATAGAGCTAGGTGCTCAATGAATGGTGGCTATTAATATTAATAATGGCTTCACCTGAATTTATCATAATTGTTTTGGGATACTAAAAGAATACTCCATCTATCGATAAGAGGTGACAGTGGAGTTTGGATTTTATTCTAAAGATATTGGGGAGGCATTAAAGTATTTTAACCAGCAAAGTGGTAATAAATGAAAGGAAACAATAAAGAAGCCCACAAAAGATTTTAAGAAGTAGTGAGCAGAGAGAGAAGGGAAACATCAGGGCATGTATTATCTTAAGGCCAGGAGAGAAGTGGGGACAACCTCGTTAAATGATACAAGACGGAAAAATAAGACCTGCAAAGTGTCCACTGAATGGCTGATACAGAGAACAGTTAAGGCCTATTAGAGCACAGCCATTTTAAGTGATGCCATCTGTCTGCTTGCAATAAAGCCACATTTCTTAGTTTCTCCACGGCATGCAAAGACACAATCCACCTCTCCTTTGAGTCCTGAGCAAAAATTTTCAACTGTTTCCCTTTGCCTTTGGAATTAAATTATGGAATTAATTATGGGCCTATTGTTCTAAGCTCTTCACAACATAGCCCCAACCCAACTTTCTATCCTCTTTGTCCCCTTAAAGACATGCAATTTTCCTTTCAACTAAATGTTCTGCTGCTTTCCAAATACAAACACAGTAGGCACTTTCTGAAATTCATGCTTTTATTTGTATCCTAGTTATAGAACTTAATGAATTTGTTTCAGAGTATAATTATTTGTATATCTACAATTACAAAAATCTCAGAATCATAAAAAAACTTAAGAAAATATTTATCTTACAAAAATCTTGTCAGTTTTTTCACTAGTCTGTGACAAAATGAGAAAATATGAATATTTTGATGTATCCTTCATAAGTATACAAATTTATTTGGTTCAAAGGACTATCCTTAAAGTAGAGACTATGTCCTCTTAAGTTTTGTTTTGGTGTTGAAACATCCTTTCTGAGGTCTCTGGGTGGCTCAGTCGTTAAGCGTCTGCCTTTGGCTCAGGTCATGATCCCAGGACCCTGGGATCAAGACCACATCGGGCTCTGTGCTCAGTAGGAAGCCTGCTTTTTTTTCCCTCTCCCACTCCCTCTGCTTGCGTTCCCTCTCTCACTGTTATCTCTCTCTGTCAAATAAATAAATAAAATCTTAAAAAAAAAAAAAGAAACATCCTTTCTTTTACAATACGATGATGATATAAAGAACATTTTTTTAATGTCCGTACTTGCTAATTTTAAAATTGGTAACTTTGGAGCACCTGGGTGGCTTAGTCAGTTAAGCTTCTGATTTCTTGATTTTGGCTCAGGTCATGATATCAGTGTATGGGATCGAATCCTGCATTGGGCTCCGTGTTCTGTGTGAGATTCTCTCTTCCTCTCCCTTTCTCCCTGCTCACATGCTCTCTCTCTCTCTCTGTCTCTCTCTAAATATCAATCAATAAATGAAATCTTTAAAATAACTATAAAATAGGGCACCTGGGTGGCTCAGTCAGTTGAGTGTTTGTCTTTGGCTCAGGTCATGATCTTAGGGTCCTGGACTTGAGGCCCACGTCAGGCTCCGTGCTCAGTGAGGAGCCTGCTTCTCCCTCTCCCTCTGCTACTCTCTGTTTCTCTCTCTCTCTCCCTCTGTCAAATAAAGAAATAAAACCTTTAAAAAAATAAAATACTTATAAAATATTGGTAACTTTATGTAAATTTGCAAAATTTTTTAAATTCCAAAGTTCATGAAATCAAAAAACGAGATACCATTGATCTCTTCTAACCCTTACCTGACCTACAAATTCCCTCTGCAACATCTCTAACAAGTTATGCAAAACTCTGATTGAACACTTCCAGAGCCAGTGAGCTCACCTTCTCCTAAGATAGCATATTCCATTTTTTCACAGCTTTACCTATGAGAAAGTCTTACCTCAGCTCTACTTCTAGGTCAAAAAGCTGTTTGAGGGGGGCCCTTTTTATTTCTTACTTTGGAATTTCCTATCTTATGCCTTTTCCATAGTAGTCATTCAAAAATACTTCTTAGTTGATATTCTCTAAAGGAATCTAAGTTTGATAGAAAATAATAATTTATGATTCTGTTATGCAAAAATATTAATGATGGGGCCTTGGAAAGGACCAGAATACCCTTTCCCTGTAGGAGGTGTATTTACAAAGTAGGAGGATTAAAGCTTTGGGGTGGATTTTATATTGTTTTCCTTAGGTATTAAGTCTATTCATCAATATAGCACTAAAGCCTTCCAAACTATCCTTTGAAAATTGCCTGAAACCCCTGGGGAAATTATTATATTATTTTGCTCTAATTTTGTTTTATAGCTTTTCATATATAATCACTTTAGGAAAAAAAACAATCTAGGAGATAAAAAGTTGATATTGTGATTTGATTATATTCATTTGTAATTTTGTGTTATTTCTTTTTCTAAAGCTGGGGCCTCAACTTTGGTGAGCAAGGATATATTCGGATGGCAAGAAACAGTGGAAATCACTGTGGGATTGCTAGTTATCCCTCTTACCCAGAAATCTAGAGGATCTCTTCGTTTTATAACAAGTCCGTAAAATATAACACTTTTTCTTAACTTAATTTTACCTGCTATAACCTGTAGAAATAAGTGTGTCATGACCAACGTACATTTATTGTACAAATAGAATATGTAGTTTGACTCTTTATTTTTTTAGCTTTGCAGATATTGGAAAAATTTTGCTACACAAATTAATAATGTCTGGGGGCGCCTGGGTGGCTCAGTGGGTTAAAGCCTCTGCCTTCAGCTCAGGTTATGATCCTAGCCAGGGTCCTGGGATCAAGCCCCGCATCCGGCTCTCTGCTCAGCAGGGATCCTGCTTCCCCTCCTCTCTCTGCCTGCCTCTGCCTACTTGTGATCTCTGTTAAATAAATAAATAAAATCTTAAAAAAAAAATAATGTACTATCCGTACGATAATAGGTCAACCTAAGAAATCTGTCATGTTTGTTTTGCCACTGTCTTATTTTACATGCTTTGTCTTTTTGGTTCCCTGGTATCTTTTTGTAATATGATGGCACATAAATGCTTAATAAATATCTCTTTTCAACTTTGTATTCTTACCACACACCATACCTTTCTTATCCTTAGGTAATTATTATAATCTATCATGAAGATGTAGATTGTAGTATGCTGGTGAAGGGCTTTGGCAAATATAATGGAGGAAACTACTAGGTTACTAATGTCCTGAGGGCTGATACGGTATCTTTGCACATTAAAGGATTAGATAATTTTTTTAAGGTAGACAAATACTTAAGACGTAATCTGTTTTCAAGCACTTTGGAAGAATCATTTTAGTGATCAACAATTAATATACTAATACAAATTATTTTTACCTAGTCATTAGCAATTTGGCCAGAACCTTTTGGGGCAAATAATTAAGTCAACCTGAATAAAATAACCAAACTGCGTCTCTTTTAAAATATTCCATAACTGGGGTACCTGGGTGGCTCAGTTGGTTAAATGACCCATTCCTGATTTCAACTCAGGTCGTGATCTGGGGATTGTGAGATGGAGACCCACAACAGGCTCTCTGCTGGTATGGAGCCTGCTGAAGATTATCTCTCTTTCCCTCTCCCTCCGCCCCTCCCCCTCTAAAAAAGTAAAAACATAAATTTTAATCAGTTCGTGCCTACGACATGAAAATGTGAGGGATGATGTAATTAGTTTATCTTAAAATGAACTTAATTTCACTATAAAGACCATTTTATTTTTTAAAAAATATGTATTTATCTATTTGCAAGAGAAGGCAAGTGCGTGAGATGGGGGAGGAGTAAAAGGGAGGGGAGAGGAATCAGGAAGGGATCCCAAGCAGACTCTGCACTGAGTATGGAGGGGCTCAATCTCACAACCCTATGACCTGAGCCAAAACTGAGTCAGATGCTCAACCAACTGAGCCACCCAGGTGACCCCATAAAGAATATTTTAAAGAACAAGAATTGCTAACTATAAAAACATGAACATAATATATGACTACCATCAAAAGTGTAGAGAAACATTGTAATCAAAAAGTATTTAGTCAAGGGGTAACTGACTGGCTCAGTTCATAGAGCATGGGATTTTGATCTCTGGGTTGTGAGCTCAAGTCCCATGTTGGGCATAGAGCTTACTTAAAAAAAAAAAAGAAGAAGAAGAAGAAAAATGAAAGTATTTATTTAAAAATATATATTTAATTATTATTCTTTATTTTGCCCACAATTTTTTAAGCACTGTAAATGGAACAAAAACATAGGTAAGTTTTAACTTTTGTAAGTCTGATGAAGCCTATAAATTCTTTCTCAAAATAATGTTTTTAAATACATAAAATAAAATATATAGGAATGCAAAGAAAACCAACTCTATTGAAATACAGTTATTAAAATGTTAAAATATAGGGGCGCTTGGGTGGCTCAGTTGGTTAGGTGTCTGCCTTCAGCTCAGGTTATGATCCTAGGGTTCCTGGGATCAAGTGCGGAGTCTGGGTTCCTGCTCAGCGGGGAGCCATCTTCTCCCTCTCCCTCTGCTTGCCACTCCCCTACTTGTGCCCCCTCTCTCCCTCACTCTCTGTCAAATAAATAAACAAAATCTTTTTTTAAAATGTTAAAATATATATCTGTGCCACAGTAATACATATGCTTCTTTATAATGAGAGTTAATAACCATCTTAAATTTGAAATAGTGATGAGTATAAATGATACTTGACAGATATCTGGAAAAACTATAATTATATATATATATATATATGTAAATATCTGACTTTTGGTGATAAAATTATAAGTATTGCTAATATTGTTTTATGGACTATATTCAGAATTGAAGGATATGATAACTTTCAGTTAGAGGTTGGTGAAAATAAAGCAATAATTTTTTTCCCATACAAATTACCTGAATTCTATCCATGGACTCTGGATTGTAGGGGAAGAACCCTTGAACTAAATAAACAGAATAGGGAAATATTTAACAAAGATCTTTATTCCATTTCCAACACAGAGGGAAATTTTTAGCAATAAATAATTTCAAACTTATAGAAATAAACAGCTTTTTAAAAAATTAAAAGTTTAAAGCAAAAAAGAAAAGAATAAACTTATTCTGGAACCTCTATACAGGGATGATTTGAAGAAAATAAAAAGGATACTAGCTAGAAAGTACTATAGAAAGTACATATGTGAGGTGATATAAAACCTTGGACAACTTAAGCAGCTGTGAAAAAAGAAAAAGAAACAAGCAAATTTGGGAGTCATTATAGAGTAAAATTGACAAATCTTTAAACTGGATAATAAAGGTAAACAAGGATTTAAACATTACAGAACTAGGAGTCCACTGGACAATGCCACTATGAGCATATAAGAAAAATATGAAGGCAGAAACTATTTCCTTGAAAAAAATTATTCTTTTCTTACTGTTCTTAGATGAGCATCTTGATGATGATTAACTCTAAGTTACCAGAGACACACATCCATCTTTAAAAATGAAAGCAATCCTTAAAGGACATAACTACTCTGGGGCACTTGGATGGCACAACTGGTTAGGTGTCTTACTTCGTTTTGGCTCAGGTGGTGATCTCTAGGTTGTTATCTCAGGGTCATGAGATTACCTGCCTCAGGCACTCAGCACAGAGTCTGCTTAAGAGTCTCTCCCTCCATCCCTCCCCTACCCTCACACTCTCTCTCAAATAAATAAATAAATAAATAAATATTTAAGGAAAAAAAGAAAATGACTCAAGATGAATCAGTGTATCTTTGTTGATGCCTGCCCCCCTACCCAACCTTTAATTTGTTCTCCAACCAAGACCCGAAGTATTCATTCACAAATATAAATTTGATAATATCTTTCCCAATTGTTAGCATTCAATCGCTCCCATTACACCCAAAATAAAACACAAATTCCTTAACATTGACTATTAAATTCTGCATATCCTGGCTCTCCTATCTTATCTGGAGTCAGTTTTCCTCATTTGATATGCGCTAATCCATACTGGCCTTCCTTCAGTTTTTGAAGCACTTCTTATATTAGGATCTAGTTTTCCAGCCATACTCTTCAATAATTTCCACTCATCCTTGTAGTTGTAACTCAAATGTCATTTCCTTAGAGAGGCCTTCCATGAACCACCTTCTCATGTAAATTGTTTCTTTTCCTTTGACTATCATTGAATCCAGTGCTTTTCTTTCAAACCTTATATCAAATTATAATTATATGTTATTTATATACTTATTTGTATAACATCTCTCTTCTTCATTAGATCATCGGTTGAACTAGGGCAGAAATCATGACTCTTGCTTACTTACACTTTGTACTTAGAACATAGCACAGTGCCTGCCTGAAAGTAGTCTGTCACTATTTATTGAAAGGAAAAAATACACGAATGATGGATAAATGTGAATGAATGACCAGCATATTGTAAGAGTTAGAAGTAAAACTATGTCCTAATAGTTCTTTCATTGTAATAGAAATCTAACACTTGGAGAAACTGTTTTAAAATGTCTATTAAAATTTAAAGGAAACTATTATTTAAAATTTTCTTTTCCTGCTTCCCTCTCTTTCCCACCCCTCCTAGGCCTATACTTTGATCTGGATTTTGCTCTGCTTCTTTTCTACTTCATTGAGATAAAGTTAATTAATGAATGAGATTGCCTTAATAAAACAGTAAGCTAAAATTTTATAATATTCAGGTAGCTATCAGTTCTTGAGATTATTTACTTGTTTATTTTTTTTTTTCAGTATAGATAATATATTCACATGGCTCAAAAATCAAAAAGGATTGCAGGGGAGGAAAAAAAGTCTTTTTCCTACTACCCTCCTAGATTCTGTCACTGGAGCCATGTAAATTGGACTGACAAAGGGTAGATTAACAATAGAAAAGCATACATATTTAATATAAGTTTTACATGACACAGGAGCCTTCATAAGGAAATGAAGACCAGAAGGAATAAACTTAACTGTTTTTATACTACATTTGATGAAGAATGGAAAGTCCTGGGGATGTCTGGGTGGCTCAGTCTTAAGCATCTGCCTTTGGCTCAGGTCATGATTGAAGGGTCCTGGGATCAAGTCCCACATCAGACTCCTTGCTCAGCAGGGAGCCTGCTTCACCCTCTGCCTGCTGCTCCCCCTGCTTATTCTCTCTCTCTCTGGCAAATAAATAAAATCTTCAAAAAAAAAAAAAGTTCTGGAAAAATGTGACAGGACAGAAGGGTATAAGCTAAAGGTACCCAGCTGCAGGAATCTTACTAAGGCCTGTTTATTTGGATTTCTCTTGGCACCACTTTGTCTATGGAGATAAGGATTGTTTCTTTCCTTTAGGTACAAGGAGAGCACCTCTCACATGAGGGCCTTATGACATGCTTCATAGGAAAAGAAGGAAGTCAAAGATGGCACTTAGCACTATCCATTTTAGACAGTAAAATTAAAAAAAAAAAAAAAAAAGAGGCAGGGTGCCTGGGTAACTCAGTTGGTTAAGCGTCTCCTTTTGGCTCAGGTCATGATCTTTGGGCTCATGTCATGGAATCACAGGATCCTGGGATCGAGCTCCACGTCGGGGTCCCTGCAGTGGAGAGCGTACTTCTTACTCTCCCTCTGTTGCTCCCCCTGCTTGTGCTCCGTCTGTCAAATAAGTAAATAAAATCTTGAGGGGAAAAAAATAAACCTATTTTTTAAGGTGAAAAATAAAGGCACAGTCATGCAAAAACATAAAAAAGAAAAACCCCAATGCAAAAACATGGTACTAAACAGACCACGAAAAGGACACTTGTTTACAATATGAAAGCTGAAACAAGAAGGCTGAACATCATCTTGTTCAATCTTGGCTGGGAATATGTATGTAAAGGGATGCAAATTTTTTTTTTTTGCCACTCTGCACATGTCTGCAAATGAATTTAAAAGTGCTATATTGCATTGCTTTTTTTTTTTTTTTTTGGTCTCCATTTATTTGACAGATTGGCAACTTATAAATATGTCACTTTTTATAATTGGGCTGCCAGAACTACAAGCTGGCTCACATAAATGACTGCTCTAATAGTTACCTACTGGCATTTTCTTTCTGCTCAGATATGTGTTGACTTATTAGCCCAGAATTCTAGTGTGTCCTCATGATATTGGGGGATTCCATGTAGTCCAGTAGAAGAGCTCCATTCCATGGATTTACTTTGTTGTGGTTTCCTTGTATTGCTTTTTAATTTGGAGTTTACAAATTAATTTTAGTTACTGGACAGATTCACTTCTATGAAGTCTGTGAATAATGAAGGTTGACTATATAAAACACTGAAAAATTTCTATCTGTCTCCTTTCCCCTAAAGGCTTAGATCTTTCCTCCTCAGAAGTAACCACTATTATGAGTTATGGGTATCTTTCTAGAATTTATTATACATACACAGGAAACTTAAATATGCATGTATATTACTTTTTTTTTATCATTAATTTGAAGGGGTCCATACTATGCCCCAGTATCATAAGGATTATTTTGAACTGAAGAAATTTGCAAATCAATGACTATGGAAAGAGGCTTTTTTCCATTACTTTTTCTTGAAAGCAAAGCTTCCCAAAAGAATTCAATTGTCCTGAATCCCCTCCCAGGGAGTTTTACAAAGACAAGAAGTCAGCACAAGTCAGCACCTGGATAAAAAATCACCTCAAGAGGGACTCCTGGGTGGCTCAGTTGGTTAAGCGGCTGCCTTTGGCTCAGGTCATAATCCCAGCATCGGGCTCCTTGTATCGGGCTCCTTGTATCGGCTCCTTGCTCGGCGGGGAGCCTGCTTCTCCCTCTGCCTCTGCCTGCCACTCTGTCTGCCTGTGCTCTCTCTCTGACAAATAAATAAATTAAAAAAAAAAATTTAAAAAATCACCTAAAGAGACATTGTCATAAAACTATCACATATCCCACCTATTCTCCTAATGGCCCATTCATTTTTCCTATAAGTCATATGTTCTCTCATAACTTTCCCTCTGCTCCTCTGCCATCCCCTATTAAGATGGCATATAAACTCCAAAATCTAACCACATCCTTGAATCACATTTCTTTGTGGACTCCTGTGCATATATACATACTTAAATTTGTTTTTCCCTCTTGCTAATCTGTCTGTCCTTCATTTAAATTGCAGGCCCCAAGTACAAAATCTAAAAAGATACAGGAAAAGATTTTCCTCCTCAACAATTTCAAAGAGCAAATGATAAATTGTACAAACACTGATCCACAGTATATATATGTGTGTATTTGGGCAGTGTTATATAACCAAGAATTTGTCGATTTCTAGACAGCAAAAATGTTATATTCTCTACAGTAAGTACCTAGTAGCTGTTATCAAACAATTCAGAGGCACATTCAGAATGGTACTGTGATTAACACTATGCATAACTGAACTGTTTGTTTTATAGTGAGTATCTGTAAAAGCCCAACATCCCATTCTCTTAGCCAACTATTTTTTTTAAAAAGAGTTTATGTCACAGAGAGAGAGAGAGAGAGCGAGAGAGCGCTCACGCACAAGCAGGGGGAGCGGCAGGCAGAGGAAAAAGCTGAGCAAGGAGCCTGATACAGGACTAGATCCCAGGACCCTGGGATCATGACCTAAGCCAAAGACAGATGCTTAACTGACTAAGCCACCCAGGCATCCCTTAACCAATTATTTTTAAAATCAGTAATACTTTTAAATAGTTTTAGCTGTTTCTTTTAGTATTTACCTTCAGGTTTCTAGTATTGCTCTTTTTAATGGTATCTACTTACTATTATGGTAATCAATGTATTGGACGTCTTGCATCAACACCACCCATTTCTCCACTCTCATCCTCAAAATATAGTCAGTGATATAGTTAGTTAAACCAGTAGTTACTGATTGTATTGAAGGAGTTCTGAACACAGAACCCAAAGAATGCTGGTTTAGCATACTATTTTGAGTTAAAAGCACTTGAAAAATAGCAGCTGTGAGAAGGATATTGTGATTCTCCTTCCTTTTCTTAAAAGCCGGAGATAAGGGGCGCCTGGGTGGCTCAGTGGGTTAGAGCCTCTGAGCCTCTGCTTTCGGTTCAGGTCATGATCCCAGAGTCCTGGGATCGAGCCCCACATCGGGCTCTCTGCTCCTAGGAGAGCTTGCTTCCTCCTCTCTCTCCCTGTCTGCCTCTCTTGCCTACTTGTAATCTCTGTCTGTCAAATAAATAAAATCTTTAAAAAAAAAAATGGCAGGAGATAAAATTCCCATGTGAAAGATATCCTCCCTATATCAGAAAGAAAGAGAAATTCTCATCACCAAGGCATGAGGCCAAGGCCAAGATAAATCTATACAAACCAACCTTGTTAATCTAACCCCTGTCTTTCTAGTTATTTCACTCATATAACTGCTCTAGCCTGAGCCCTTCACCTAGTCATATTTTCACAATTTACTATTCTTTGTCCAACTCAGTATATAAGCATTCAGCTCTGCTTCCTTGGATCTTAACTTTTCTTCTGAAGACTCCCAGGTGCAAAGATATAATTAAAGAAGATATAATTAAAATTTGTATGTTTTTTCCTATTAATCTGGTTTTTTGTCAGTTAAATTCATAGGTCCAGTCAGAGACCCTAAGAAAATAGAAATTATTCATCCCCTAGGGCATTATTCTGATTCTGTGATTCTAGATAAGCTATTTAATTTTTCACTTTTTTTCTATAGTTGTTAATAACTCAAAAGTAAATTTAATACGAAATACCAAATCATAAACCTAACGTGTCATTATTGTGGTGTCATGGCTCCCCCTCTGGCAAGGCTGAAATTGGTTTTGGTCTCAGGAAACCAAGTTTACCTGAAACGGTTTCCTCATCTCTAAAAATCGGAGAAATACTTGTGTTTTCCTCCTAAGATAAAAGTCTTAGAAGACCAAAGTAGGAATAAGATAGAAGAGTAAGAGTGAATTTTGAAAGCCGCTTACGAACTTCAGGCATGAGAGAACTATAAAGCAAAATGATCATTAGACCAGGGGATTTTCAAAATTTTTGACTGAAAACAAGGTTCTCCTGATTGACACCGGGCAAATCTTTTCTTACTGGGGTGGCTGTTTTCTAACT